>JAVJIF010004893.1:0-211621 GCA_038442645.1 Agave tequilana
AAATCTGTTTTCAGATTTATTAAGTACATAAAGAATAAAATAAATCACGTTTAGAATGTATTACCTTGATATTATATAGCATAATTGTTGTCACGAGCAGCTCATCCCCCATCAGTCGCCTGAGGCGATAAATCAGTTGCTGACGCGTAATTGTTCTTGCCTGGGTCATTTGCTGTTATAGCAGCTGGATAATATCTAAACATCAATTGAGAAAATTTGAAGCTTTAAAAAGGTCTTACCGAATATTGATTATGATGCCCCCTGAGTGAGCTATTTTTGTTGGAGGCAACGATTTGGATAGTTCACATATCAATTTTGAAATGGTCATAAGAGTGGTTGCTCTTCTAGTAGCCTCACTGTCCTGAAAAACAGTGTATCTAGTCTGATTGTCCTGCCATGCTCCTGTACGATTGGAAGAAAACACTTGCAAGATTAGTTTTATAGATTTGTCATCTTGAGCCTTCCTCTGTTATTAAATTTATTACAAAAACATAAACTATGAATTGTGGACTAAACTCTACTTCCTATCTTATAACATAACAGTAGAACCATAATGAAATTGCAATAGCAATAGATATTACAATCTGATGCCAACTTCGAAACTTTTAGTAACTACCAGGTTGATTCCCATGCGTAAAGAAAATTCTGATATTAATTGGTGGAAAATGGATTTCCAGTTTAGGTTAGTTCACTATGCTATTTAATATGCTAATAAATCAATGATGTTGTCATCATATCCATAGTATTATTCATACTTCTGGCATAAAATGCTTTTAATTTGAATTTTACTGTTTCACGATGATGCATATGATCACCGTAACAATTGCCATCTGATATGGTTTCGGTTCCTCATCTACAACTTCAGATTCAGTGGTTCTGATGGTTTTGGTTCAGATTGAATCCAGTTTGACATTGAAAATTTTAAAATATGAATAAACTATGATACATTTTTTTTTTCTTTCTACTTTTTGACCTATTGTTTCCCACTCCTTTCGTCTTTTATTTTCCACACTACTCACAATGCCATGTTGTGTTTGATTGGCCCTGCACTTTAGAGATTTAATGGGTTGTTGTCCTACTTTAATTGTTTTTGCTGAAGCGTGAAACTCATTAAAATTTTCTCAGGTATTGGCTGAAACAATATTATGGCAAGTTTCGGAAAAGACATCTCAAAAACCGATATGAAATGGCAATATGTAACAATTTCAGCCAATACTTAAGACTATGGTGATTGTTAAGGATGTGATTGTATTTCTATAATTGGATATTATTTCTCATCTATATATAAATTGTAGTATCCCTGATCTAAAATACTGTATTTTTTTCTAAAGTATTTATTTTATTTTATTGATTATTTATTATTATTTATTAACTTGATTTATAGTACAAATTATTTTAAGATAGTAAATGGTATTTTGGCCTTATATTTATATTTAGCATTATTAAGTATTACCATTTTAATTACTAGGTAGTATTTTTTTCATTACCATGTTACTATTATTATTATTGTAGTTGCTATTATTGTTAATATTGATATTGTTATTATTCTTATTCTTATTGTATTGTTTTAGTCATTATTATTAATGGTAGTATTTTTACCAAGTATTATTAGATAATATTTTTATTGTTGAAAATTTTATTATTATTATTACTATTATCTCTTTTTGATTATTAGTATATTATTATTATAGTTATTATTATTCATATCTTTTCTTTTCCTAGCCCAACACAATAACCTATAACCTAAAACCCAATCCCCATAATCCTATCTTAATTCAAATCCTAGGTCTTAGCTACCTAATCCAAATCCTATCTAATCAAATCTTCATCCTAGCAAACCAAATAATAAATCTAGGATAATCCTAATCTAAATCCTAACAAAAATCATATCTATCCTAACTTACACAAATTCAAATCTTATTTTCAAAATCATAACTTTAATTAATTTTATTTTAAACTACTCACTCAAGCAGTTTGAACCCAACTGAAATTCTGATTTATAAAATCCCTAATAATCTGTAAAAAGCTAAACTACTTCTTTTTCTACCTCCAAAGAAAAATCATGACCCAACTCTCCCCGCCTCCTTCTTTCTTTCTCTTCAAGCATAGCGTGAACAAAAGGGCTCTTGAAGTGCAGAGATTGAGGAACATGATAGGGGAGTTCAAATTCAAGTAAGTATTCTATCTTCTCAATTTATTTGGTATAAATAGCTTATTAAAAATCATGTTTATATTATGACTATTCAAAAATTTTTATATATCAAAATTCAACCACAAATTCAAAAAAAAATACATGTGAAGATCTACCAACTCATAATTTTAATTAACATATTTTTGAAATTTTTTTCATAAAAGATTTCCAAGAAAGAAATTTGTAATAAATAATTTTGTAATAAATAATTTTATATTGTTGTGTAATTATGTTACTAAAATTTACGGAGATGATACTTGTGAGTATTTGCTCTTGTATTATTTTCTCATTCATTATTGTCAGATATATAAATGTTACTTGCTTTATTTCATGTGACCATCTGCTTTAGTTTACCTGCATGAGTACCTGTATCATTTCATGTGATCATCTGACTTTTTACTAGTGTGATTACATGTATTTTTTCATGAGACCTCGGTGAGTGCTCATCCTATATAGTTAGTTCATATGAGTGTTTATTATTATCATTACATGTGTGGAGGATTATTATTTTTGATTCTAGGCTAGTTGTCATATACCTTAGGCTATGACTTGGATTGATTTCAGATTGACCTGATTCATATTTTCAGACTTATTTGAGATATTTATCGGACATTTATTTAATGATACTTTAGACGAGAATTCATTGAGACAATAAAGATGGATTAAATAAGATGTTACCTTAAGATTGATTTATCTCGATGCTTTGATTTATATACGGATTTAGAGTTCAACTTGAGATTTATATAAGATCTTGATTCACATTTAGATGAGATAAATAATAGCTGAGTTCTGATCATACTAGAGAATACCTTACCTTGATATTGATCTATCACATAATCCTGATTTTGGATTATTAGTTGCAAATATTTTATTTGAATATATTCACTGATAAATTATCTGAGTAATGATGTTTGTTGATATCGAGGTTTGAGTACAGAGACTTTCTAGATTTCATGTAGCTTGAGGATGTCCCACTTCTTAGTTATTATCTTGATTGGGATTGGAACTATTGGTGATGTAACTTAAACTATAATTATATTTAGATATTAGATTTGACTGGTTCATGATGGAAGTTATGCGAGTTGATATCTGAGCGACTTATTAGTAGATTTGATTATTCTTATTAATGGTAAAACATGTGAGAGTGTGGTTAGATATTGATGATTGATTAATTTGGAGATTTTTTTATTAAAGAATGAGATATTGGACTTAGATTTGTTAGTAGACTCGATTGAGTTGGAGTTGACCTTGGGTTGAGGAATAGACGTAGATTTGTTTGACCTGACCTGGTGGCATGTATATGCATAATTGACTAGTTACTTGAATTTTCGGATCTTGTGTTTGAACTTAACGGAAGTGAGAGTGTATGATGGTTTAATTAAGATTGGATAGTGATGATTGGTTGGATATAGATGAGTATGTATTTTCTATATTGAGACTTGGATATATCAATGACTTTGAGGATCTGAGTTGATTAAATATATTGCCCAGATTATTCTATTCATGCCAGCTGGTCATTACTTATTTTAAATATCATGATTTACCTGAAGAACTTAACTGATTATACATGATATCTAACTGATAACTATATTATCCATGTTACCATAATTGCTGAAAAATATTGTATTCGGTAACAACACTCTCATGTTATACTTGTTACATCTCCTGTTATACCGGTATCCTATTCATTGACATTATATTATATATCCTGTTATACTGCTATCCTGATTACACATGTTGACGATGTTTCCCACCGAGTTATCCAAGTGGTCGAGGTAACATGTACATTAAATAATCTTGATAATCTAAATAACCTGATATTAAACAACTTACACCGGGATTAGGAAAATTGATAGAGCAGACAACGTCTGTATTTTGGATGGCCTAGGATATAGGTTGCGCAGCCGAAAGAGGGTTCCACTGCAGGGTTCTCGGGGGGTGACTGACACCCGTCCTGTTCTTGTTCCTGTTATACATGTTATACATGTCCTTGACTTGCTTGCGGTAGGGCCTGGTTCAGCGTCAGGAGTCTTAGCCGTGGTTCCGGTATGTACGGAACCTACCTAAAGCATGGACAATGTCTCCAACCGATCAGTTTCAATAACTTAGGATCCTGATTGACATGTGTGATAGGCGTAGTATGGGATTCGTCTATTACAGGTGACAATTGGTGTTCGCTGACATAATAATAATAAATTGTTTATAATGTACTGAAATTGGTTGTCTTTGCCTGATACATGTATGTATGTTGGACACCTGATGTTACACCTGACCTGATTGGACATCTGATTCTAATACTGACTGACTCTACCCGCTTGATATATAGATCGTGATAGACGCCTGATTGAATACTTAACTGGACACATACTCTACTGTGTGATATCCATATTATTTTTTATTTACTTTATTCATGCCATGTTTTATTCTCGTGTGTGTGTATATATATTGAAGGTACACTTAGAGGGGGTGTGAATAGGTGTATGGTTAATCTAATGACAAATAATACGGAATTAAAACTAAATGCAACACACTTAGTGCAACCAAAGAGTGTAGCCGAATTTCCGATGAAGGGTTATGGACTATCTCCTCTAAATTTCTCTAAATAAAAGTTGAGGTGCTATATGAAGCTCTCTTGGTTGAACACAAGTGAGGCACACAAACAAACAATACCAAGCATATAAGAATGAATGAAAAATATGAATCAATGCAAGGCACAATATAAGAGAGAGAGTTAGAGATAGTGGATCAAACACAAACACAAAGATATGTTTCGAGGTTCGAGCACCAAGCTTTACGTCCCCGCCTTCACACAGAAGGATTTCCACTAACTCGTCCACACAGGGAACCTCCACTGAGGATTTGGGTAAATACAATTTGGGAGTACACAACTCCTCTCTCAACCAATACAACCTCTCACTAGAGGTAAGACACAAAACAAATCATCTCTACACTTAAAGGGATGGGCACTTAGCCAAACAATGATCAACCTCTCACTAGAGGGATAAGGCTCAAAGTCACACAACCACAATCACCTCTACACTTAGAGGGATTCCAACACAACTGCACAATCACCTCTCACTAGAGGGATATCAACACAATCACCTCTCACAAGAGGGATATCACAAATCAAAGGAGGGTTACAACTTGGTGATCTCAAAGACCACAAATCAATTCTTTCTCACTAAAACAAGATCCTAATAGATAGGATAGATTGATAAGCTCAAGTGTGAGAAATAAAAGTGTTTGGAACAAAGAAAAATACTTGGGAAATTCTCCTAAAAGATATAGAAATTTAGATCAAAAACCAATTCCCAAAAGACTCTATTTTCTTTGAAATTCCAACACTTTAAAAACAAACAAAGAATAAATCTTTTGCACTCAAAAACTTTTTGCTGAAAACACTTAAAGGTTGTGTAAATTTTCTCTCTTGAAATCTTATCCAAATCAGCTCAAGAAATGGGGTGTATATATATATAGCCCCAAATGAAATTTGCCCGTTGGCAGCAGGAAAGGACAGTTTTGCCCTTCCGGTCGACTGGCCCAACGGTCATTTTTATGACCGTTGTGCCTCCGGTCGACCGCCCGGTCGACCGGGACTGGATACAGAGAGCAACAGCTCTCTGCCGGCCGACCGGCTGTCGACCGGGGCCATTCCAGAGAGCATAGCTCTCTGGACGGTAGATCGCCCGGTCGACCGGCCCACCAGCCCAGGCTGCGTGCACGTCTTGTGCACGTCAGTCGACCGCACCGGTCGACCGAATTCTGCTACGGTCGACCGGTCCGGTCGACCGGCAGACAGCCAGGTCTAAATTATAGGGATTAAAAACTTGGGTTTTATCTTCAGTTAAATCCCATAAAATCACATAAATTCCACAAAAATCAGTTATTATTATATGTTTGAAATACAAATATGTGTAAGTAAAATTCAACACATATTATAAATAATTTGAATCATTTTTGTGTCTTTGAAATTTTGCCTTAAATTAAAAACTGTATTTTCCAAAACTTGAATTTTTGAAATAGAAAACTGTTTTCTCCAAAATTCATGCAAATACAAAAACATGATATTTAAACAACTTTTAAGCATGTTGTATATGGATAGAATTCAATATACATAAAAGATATTATATCTATATTTTTGACTTGAAAACCCAGATCTGGTTAAACCGAAAAACCGAAACATGAAACTTTAAACAAGTGTGTGTATTGTGAACTTGAGCATATCAACACTATCTACCTTTACATAAGATCTAAATATAATCTTAAACTAAACAAATGAGATCTTCTTGTAGAACTCCGTCTCCAAGTTGACTCGATCCAAACACGATCCAACGAACTTGACTCCAACTGAGTGCTAGATTTGAACTTGACGCTCGAGCTCTTGAATCATCATGTGAAAGCTCCAAAACACCTTTGTTGAAGCTAATCACCTTCTAATATCTTGATCAAATATCTGAAACTAAATATCACAAGATTATTAGTAAACTATAACTACATGAGTTAATCATCATCAAAACTAGAGTGATGGCTCAACATAAATATGCATAAACATGATATTTGATATGAATGAAATAAACATACTCTTGATACCAACAAAAGATACAACAAAAGATGCTCTTGATACCAATCTTGATACTAATGGTAAAAGGTAACAAATAAAACAAACATGCATATATAAAAACTCTAAATTTCTCTCCCCCTTTTTGTCAATTCATCAACAAAGGGGTACAAACATTAAAGACATAAATCATATTTTTCTTGTCATAAATTAAAACAGTAAAGTGTATATGCTATATACATTCATGAAGAGGAAAGACGTGAAGTTAACTCCCCCTGCATACATGCATTTATATGAAAAGAGATGACTAAACTCTAACCACATAAAACATAATATACAATGTATAAAAGGAGATGTGAAGCTCCCTCTACACATGTGTAAGACATAAAGAAGAGCGGTCAAGCTCCTCAATGTGAGATACACTCAACATGAATAGATATAAATAGAGAATATGTTAAGCTTCCCTTGCATATAGGCAAGACAAATCAAAACATTTGATACCAACTTATGATACCAATTGAAAATAAACAAAAAAATTTTAAGATACCAATGGGAAAATGTCGTGTAAACTTTTGATACCAATGGAAAATGAAACATTGTATGTTTTGATATCAATTGAAATATTTATGTATATTGTAAATCATGATACCAATTGTAAACATTTTGTAATTTTGATACCAAATGAGAATATTTTATAATTTTGATATCAATTGAAAGTGAAAACTAAATATTTTTATTTAAACATAACTAATTTCAATATGGATACCAATTTTAAAATGAAATATGATACTAATTGAAAAACAAACCAACTATTTGGTTAAACAATTCATTTTGCAATAAATATACGAAATTTTAGAATAAAGCCAATTTAAGATTTTTGATACCAATATTAAAAATATTGGCATATTTCAAATTAAAATATTTTTTATTTTGAAGCATAGGAAATCAATTGAAAAATAATATACCCAATAAGGTTATTTTCATCATAAAGAGTAGGAGTAAGATACCAATTGAAAATACAATCGATTGAAAACTAAAACATGAAGTTTTCTCCCCCTTTATGAAATACCAATGAAAATGATGCATAAGCTTGTATAAAATACCAATTTGAAAACTAATAGTCATTAAGGAGTAAATCAAGCTTAGCATAAACAGCATTTGTGCTTAAGATAGAAAGATATAATAAGCACAATCAAATCATATATATATGTATGAAAAAATAAATACCAATAGAAATTGATACTTTTTGAAGTTATGAAGCATCCATATATTGAAAATCAAATATGAGTATACAACTTATGAAAATATCAATTGATATACCAATTGAAAATATGATGAGAATCAAGTGTATAACTCATACCTACCACCCATTCATACATATGTTATAAAGAATTTTCAATTAAGAGCATACAAGGCATGGTCGCCCATCCAATCGCCCATTATGGGTAGGATTTTCAAAAATAAGTTTGAAAATAAATTTAGTATAATTGAAAACTCTATCAAATGAAGAATAACACAACTAGTTTTATGATAATCTTGCAAATTAGTACGAAATTCTTCAAGGAATAAAACAGTAACATGTCAATGAAAACATGAAAATCACACAATCAACAACACTCAAATAGCAATAAAGCTCATATAATCTCATGAAAACAAATCATGAGTAAACATCAAGTAATATCAGTGTACAAAGTCATGTAATCCATGAGACATTTAAGCTCAAATATGAAATCCTTACCAAAAACATGAAAATCATCAAAACTAAATCTACTTCAAGGTATATGTATGTTTAGTCAAAACTAAAGGTATACATACATATCCAAACACAAATGAGTCCACAAAAGTATATGCATGAAGGCAAGTGGCTCAAGGATGTATATATATAACTATTAGTTTAGACAAAATAGACATATACATGAAGCTAATCACAAACATGAAAACATGTACAAAAATAGAGAATACAAGTCAAAATGTATGAATCATCAAAACTAGGCTGTACTAGTACATCTAATGGGTACAAATGAGCAATCAAGCACAAACATATAATAATCTATTTGTGGCTCACTAGTTGTACAAGTATATACACAAGTTTTTAATGAAAAACTACATCTAAACATGTAATCAAAACATGAAGCATGAAACAAAGCATATATCAATATGATCAGTATGTAAATACACATGTATTAGACTATGATATAGCTAAACTAAAGTGAGAATACAATATTTAAATCCATATAGAACATGGGTTTATCTCAAATACTATGCATGTAAGTCATAGGTCTAAATATCATGGCATTTAATATACTAATCATGAAACATCAAAACATGCTAATATCAATAATGAAAGCATATAAATATAAATGAGAGTTAGAGATCGTTACCAAAACCATGAGGGTACTATCTCTATGTCTCCAAACCAAGGTGGTCCTCCCACCAAACTCCTCTTGAAAGTGATGCATCCATAATAGTCACCATTAAGCTCGGAACGCATCCACCTCAAGGCACAACGCATCTCACGTCATGTGAAAGTCCACACCTACATCAAAAATAGGAGTGGCTTTTGGTACCCATACTCTATTGGGTCCATGGGGTTAGCACATTTCCTAACCCAAACAAATTTATTTGCAAAATTAGAATCATTAATTCTATTAAAGCAAAATTTTGCAAGGTGTCCCTTACGTCCACAATGTGTACAAGTGTACACATGAGCATACATTGTGTTATGTGTATGAACGTGAGGAGCATGTGTATGCCGTGGTTTGTGTGCATGCATCGGAGGAACATGTTTCTTTCGAAACATAGATTCCAAACGTGTGTGGTTCAAGACACATTGGCTCAAAGTGGAGCCCAAACAATCAACATTCTTCTTCAACATACATATATCATTTTCAATTTTAGAAGAAGAAGAGGTGCATGCAATAGATACACTAGGTGGTGAAGCATGGCAAACATGTGTATCAATATCATTTTTCAAAGAAGTGTTTATCTTAGAAACCAAATCCAATTCCTTTGAAATAGAAACAATTTTATTTTTCAAAGATTCATTTTCTTTTACAACAAAATCAAGTTTTGAAGATAAAGCCTCATTTTTCTTCAAAACAACATTGCAATCATTTTTATTTTTCAAAATCTCATTTCTTTTAAGGCAAGATCAAGTTTGGATTTTAATGAATCCCTTTCATTAGAAATCTCAACCTTTTCTTACAAAGCTAATTCAAGTTTTGAAAACAAATCTTTATTTTCTTTATTTAATCTAAAACTTTTCTTTTTCAAAATTTTATATTTTTTCAAGCAATTTTTCACTAACAATAGAAAGTTCTTCATTTAATGCATCAGCATCAATAATATCATCTCCTGAAGAAGTAGCACAATCATCTAGATGGGTGTCTGAGTTTACCTCAAGGGAGTCATTCCCTTGGACCATGTAGCAATGTTGGTCGGACTCGTCTCCACTAGATTCCTTCTCTACAATGTTTGGCGTTTGAAGCTTGGAGGAGATCAAAGTGTTCCACACTCATAATGAGAAACCATACACAAATATTCTTTGTTAAGTGTGCTTCTAAGTGCCGTTAGGGCTTATGCATTGGTCTCTATATGCTTGCTAGTACCAAGATAGGATTTCTTGGTAGCGGAAAGAAAAACATGCAAACCTATGGTCTTGAGATACATACTCATCTTAATCTTCCATACGTCAATGTTAGAAACATCAAACATAGGAGTGGTCATGAAATCCATGAGTGTAAACAATATGTGTGCAAATGCAAATACTAGATTAGCTAACCAAGATCTCACTCCTACGTGGTTAAACCTAATATCAGGAGCGTAGGCTCTGATACCAATTGAAAGTATACCTAGAGGGGGGTGAATAGGTGTATGGCTAATCTAATGACAAATAATGCGGAATTAAAACTAAATGCAACACATTTAGTGTAACCAAAGAGTGTAGCCGAATTTCCGGTGAAGGGCTCTGGACTATCTCTTCTAAATTGCTCTAAATAAGAGTTGAGGTGCTATATGAAGCTCTCTTGGTTGAACACAAGTGAGGCACTCTAACAAACAATACCAAGCATATAAGAATAAATGAACAATATGAATCAATGCAAGACACAATATAAGAGAGAGAGTTAGAGATAGTGGATCAAACGCAAACACAAAGATATGTTTCGAGGTTCGAGCACCCAGCTCTACGTCCCCGCCTTCACACAGAAGGATTTTCACTAACTCGTCCACACAGGACTTCCCACACAGGGAACCTCCACTGAGGATTTGGGCAAATACAATTTGGGAGCACACAACTCCTCTTTTAACCAATACAACCTCTCACTAGAGGCAAGGTACAAAACAAATCATCTCTACACTTAGAGGGATGGGCACTTAGCCAAACAATGATCAACCTCTCACTAGAGGGATAAAGCTCAAAGCCACACAACCACAATCTCCTCTACACTTAGAGGGATTCTAACACAACCTCCACAATCACCTCTCACTAGAGGGATATCAACACAATCACCTCTCACAAGAGGGATATCACAAATCAAGGAGGGTTGCAACTTGGTGATCTCAAAGACCACAGACCAATTCTTTCTCACTAAAACAAGATCCTAATAGATAGGTTAGATCGATAAGCTCAAATGTGAGAAATAAAAGTGTTTGGAACAAAGAAAAATACTTGAAAATTCTACAAAAAGATATAGAAATTTAGATCAAAAATCAATTCTCAAAAAACTATTTTCTTTGAAATTCTAACACTTTAAAAACAAACAAAGAATAAATTTTTGAACTCAAAAACTTTTTGCTGAAAACACTTAAAAGATGTGTAAATTTTCTCTTGAAATCTTATCCAAATCAGCTCAAGAAATGGGGTATATATAGCCCCAAATGAAATCTGCCCGTTGGCAGCCGGAAAAGGCAGTTTTGCCCTTTCGGTCGACCGCCCGGTCTACCGGTCCAACGGTCATTTTTATGACCGTTGTGCCTCCGGTTGACCGCCCGGTCGATCGGGACTGGATACAGAGAGCAGCAACTCTCTGCCGGTCGACCGGCTGGTCGACCGGGCCATTTCCAGAGAGCAGAGCTCTCTGGACGGTCGACCGCCCGGTCTACCGGCCCACCAGCCCAGGCTGCATCACGTCCTGTGCACGTCGGTCGACCGGACTGGTCGACCGACTTCTGCTACGGTCGACCGGTCCGGTCGACCGGCAGATAGCCAGGTCTAAATTATAGGGATTAAAAACTTGGGTTTTTATCTTCAATTAAATCCCATAAAATTACATAAATTCCACAAAAATCAGTTCTTATTATATCTTTGAAATACAAATTTGTGTGAGTAAAATTCAACACATATTAGAAACAATTTGAACCATTTTTGTGTCTTTGAAATTTTGCCTTATACCAAAAACTGTATTTTCCAAAACTTAGATTTTTGAAATGGAAAACCGTTTTCTCCAAAAGTCATGCAAATATAAAAACATGATATTTAAACTTTTAAGCATATTGTATATGGATAGAATCCAATATACATAAAAGATATTATATCTATGTTTTTGACTTGAAAACCAAGATCCGGTTAAAAGAAAAACCAAAACATGAAACTTTAAACAAGTGTGTGTATTGTGAACTTGAGCATATCAACACTATCTATCTTTACACAAGATCTAAACATAATTTTAAACTAAACAAACCGAGATCTTCTTGTAGAACTCCGTCTCCAAGTTGACTCGATTCAAACGCGATCCAACGAGCTTGACTCCAACCGAGTGCTAGATGTGAACTTGACGCTCGAGCTCTTGAATCAACATGTGAAAGCTCCAAAACACCTTTGTTGAAGCTAATCACCTACTAATATTTTGATCAAATATCTGAAACTAAATATCACAAGATTATTAGTAAACTATAACTACATGAGTCAATCATCATCAAAACTAGAGTGAAGGGCCTCTGGGCCAACAATCTCCCCTTTTTTGATGATGACAAAACTCATGGAGTTATATATTTAAAGTTAAGCGTCATAGAAGCTCCCCCTTGACTCATGCATAGCAATAAACAATAAAGATATGCAATAAATGCTCAACATAAATATGCTTAAACATGATATTTGATATCAATGAAATAAACATGCTCTTGATACCAACAAAAGATACAACAAAAGATGCACTTGATACCAAACTTGATACCAATGGTAAAAGGTAACAAATAAAACAAACATGCTTATATAAAAACTCCAAATTTCTTTCCCTCTTTTTGTCAATTCATCAACAAAGGGGTACAAACATTAAAGACATAAATCATATTTTTCTTGTCATAAATTAAAACAGTAAAAGTGTATATGCTATATACATTCATGAAGAGGAGAGACGTGAAGTTAACTCCCCCTGCATACATGCATTTATATGAAAAGAGATGACTAAACTCTAACCACATAAAGTATAATATATAATGTATAAAAGGAGATGTGAAGCTCCCTCTACACATGCGTAAGACATAAAGAAGAGCGGTCAAGCTTCTCAATGTGAGACACACTCAACATGAATATATATAAATAGAGAAGATGTTAAGCTTCCCTTGCATATAAGCAAGACAAATCAAAACATTTGATACCAACTTATGATACCAATTGAAAATAAACAAAAAAATTTTAAGATACCAATGGGAAAATGTCGTGTAAACTTTTGATACCAATGGAAAATGAAACATTGTATGTTTTGATATCAATTGAAATATTTATGTATATTGTAAATCATGATACCAATTGTAAACATTTTGTAATTTTGATACCAAATGAGAATATTTTATAATTTTGATATCAATTGAAAGTGAAAACTAAATATTTTTATTTAAACATAACTAATTTCAATATGGATACCAATTTTAAAATGAAATAT
Source organism: Agave tequilana (assembly GCA_038442645.1). Classification (NCBI taxonomy): domain Eukaryota; kingdom Viridiplantae; phylum Streptophyta; class Magnoliopsida; order Asparagales; family Asparagaceae; genus Agave; species Agave tequilana. The sequence continues at coordinate 13,631 of JAVJIF010004893.1, forward strand.
GATACCAATTGAATAACAAACCAACTATTTTGTTAAACAATTTATTTTACAATAAAGATATCAAATTTTAGAATAAAGCTAATTTAAGATTTTTGATACCAATATTAAAAATGTTGGCATATTCCAAATTAAAATATTTTTCATTTTGAAGCATAGGAAACCAATTGAAAAATAATATACCAAATAAGGTCATTTTTCATCATAAAGAGTGGGAGTAAGATACCAATTTAAAAATACAATCGTTTGAAAACTAAAACATGAAGTTTTCTCCACCTTTATGAAATACCAATGAAAATGATGCATAAGCTTATATAAAATACTAATTTGAAAACTAATAGTCATTAAAGAGTAAATCAAGCTTGCATAAACAACATTTGTGCTTTAAGATAAAAAGATATAATAAGCACAATCAAATCATATATATATGTATGAAAAAGTAAATACTAATAGAAATTAATACTTTTTGAAGTTATAAAGTATACATATATTGAAAACCAAATATGAGTATACAACTTATGAAAATATCAATTGATATACCAATTGAAAATATGATGAGAATCAAGTGCATAACTCATACCTACCACCCATTCATGCACATGTTATAAAGATTTTTCAATTAAGAGCATACAAGGCATGGTCGCCCATCCAACCGCCCATTATGGGTAGGGGTTTTCAAAAATAAGTTTGAAAATAATTTTAGTATAATTGAAAACTCTACCAAATGAAGAATAAAGCAACTAGTTTTATGATAATTTTGCAAACTAGTACGAAATCTTTCAAGTAAAAAATAAAACAATAACATATTCATGAAAACATGAAAATCACACAATCATCAACACTCAAATAGTAATAAAGCTCATATAATCTCATGAAAACAAATCATGAGTAAACATCAAGTAATGTGAGTGTACAAAGTCATGTAATCAACAAAAGTCATGGAATAAGGCATTTAAACTCAAATATGAAATTCCTTACCAAAAACATGAAAATCATCAAAACTAAATCTACTTCAAGGTATATGTATGTTTAGTCAAAACTAATGGTATACAGATATATCCAAACATAAATGAGTCCACAAAAGTATTTGCATGAAGGCAAGTGGCTCAAGGATGTATATATATAACTATTAGTTTAGACAAAATAGACATATACATGGAGCTAATCACAAACATGAAAACATGTACAAAAATAGAGAATACAAGTCAAAATGTATGAATCATCAAAACTAGGCTATACTAGTACATCTAATCGGTACAAATGAGCAATCAAGCACAAACATATAATAATCTATTTGCGGCTCACTAGTTGTACAAATATATACACAAGTTTTAATGAAAAAGTACATCTAAACATGTAATCAAAACATGAAGCATGAAACAAAACATATATCAATATGATCATTATGTAAATACACATGTATTAAACTATGATATGCAACATAGCTAAACTAAAATGAGAACACTATAATATAAATCCATATAGAACATTGGTGTATCTCAAATACTATGCATGTAAGTCATAGGTCTAAATATCATGACATTTAACATACTAATCATGAAACATCAAAACATGCTAAAATCAATAATGAAAGCATGTAAACATAAATTGGAGTTAGAGATCGTTACCAAAATCATGAGGGTACCATTTCTATGTCTCCAAACCAAGGTAGTCCTCGCACCAAACTCCTCTTGAAAGTGATGCATCCATAATAGTCACCATTAAGCTCGGAACGCATTCACCTCAAGGCACAACGCATCTCACGTCATGTGAAAGCCCACACCTACATCAAAAATAGGAGTGACTTTTGGTACCCATACTCTATTGGGTCCATGGGGGTTAGCACCTTTCCTAACCCAAACAAATTTATTTGCAAAATTAGAATCATTAATTTATCAAAGCAAAATTTTGTAAGGTGGCTCTTACGTCCACAATGTGTACAAGTGTACACATGAGCATACATTGTGTTATGTGTATGAACGTGAGGAGCATGTGTATGTCGTAGTTTGTGTGCATGTATCGGAGGAACATGTTTCTTTCGAAATATAGATTCCAAACGTGTGTGGTTTAAGGCACATTGGCTCAAAGTGGAGCCCAAACAATCAACATTCTTCTTCAGCATACATATATCATTTTCAATTTTAGAAAAAGAAGAGGTCCATGCAATAGATACACTAGATGGTGAAGCATGGCAAATATGTGTATCAATATCATTTTTCAAAGAAGTGTTTATCTTAGAAACCAAATCCAATTCCTTTGAAATAAAAACAATTTTATTTTTCAAAGATTCATTTTCTTTTACAACAAAATCAAGTTTTGAAGATAAGGCCTCATTTTTCTTCAAAACAACATTGCAATCATTTTTATTTTTCAAAATCTCATTTTCTTTTAGGGCAAGATCAAGTTTAGATTTCAATGAACCCCTTTCATTAGAAATCTCAACCTTTTCTTGCAAAGCTAATTCAAGTTTTGAAAACAAATCTTTATTTTCTTTATTTAATCTAAAACTTTTCTTTTTCAAAACTTTATATTTTTCAAGCAATTTTCACAAACAATAGAAAGTTCTTCATTTAATGCATCGGCATCAATAATATCATCTCCTGAAGAAGTAGCATAATTATCTAGATGGGTGTCTGAGTTTACCTCAAGGGAGCCACCCTTGGACCATGTAGCAATATTGGTCGGACTCGTCTCCACTAGATTCCTTCTCCACAATGTTTGACGTTTGAAGCTTGGAGGAGGTCAAAGTATTCCACACTGCAAGAGCGGAATCACAATGAGAAACCATACACACATATTCTTTGTTAAGTGTGCTTCTAAGTGCCGTTTGGGCTTGTGCATTGGCCTCTATATGCTTGCTATTACCAAGATAGGATTTCTTGGTAGCGGCAAAGAAAACATGCAAACCTATGGTCTTGAGATACATACTCATCTTAATCTTCCATACGTCGATGTTAGAAACATCAAACATAGGAGGGGTTATGAAATCCATGAGTGTAAACAATATGTGTGCAAATGCAAATACTAGATTAGCTAACCAAGATTTCACTCCTAGGTGGTTAAACCTAATATCAGGAGCGTAGACTCTGATACCAATTGAAAGTACACCTAGAGGGGGGGTGAATAGGTGTATGGCTAATCTAATGACAAAATAAATTAAAACTAAATGCAACACACTTAATGTAACCAAAGAGTGTAGCCGAATTTTCGGTGAAGAGCTCTGGACTATCTCCTTTAAATTCCTCTAAATAAGAGTTGAGGTGCTATATGAAGCTCTCTTGGTTGAACACAAGTGAGGCACACAAACAAACAATACCAAGCATATAAGAATGAATGAACAATATGAATCAATGCAAGGCACAATATAGAGAGAGTTAGAGATAGTGGATCAAACGCAAACACCAAGATATGTTTTGAGGTTCGAGCACCCAGCTCTACGTCCCCACTTCACACAGAAAGATTTCCACTAACTCGTCCACACAGGACTTCCCACACAGGGAACCTCCACTGAGGATTTGGGCAAATACAATTTGGGAGTACACAACTCCTCTCTCAACCAATACAACCTCTCACTAGAGGCAAGGCACAAAACAATCACCTCTGCACTTAGAGGGATGGGCACTTAGCCAAAAAATTATCAACCTCTAACTAGAGGGATAAGGCTCAAAGCCACACAATCACAATCACCTCTACACTTAGAGGGATTCCAACGCAACTTCCACAATCACCTCTCACTAGAGGGATATCAACACAATCACCTCTCACAAGAGGGATATCACAAATCAAGGAGGGTTACAACTTGGTGATCTCAAAGACCACAAACCAATTCTTTCTCACTAAAACAAGAGCCTAATAGATAGGATAGATTGATAAGCTCAAGTGTGAGAAATAAAAGTGTTTGGAACAAAGAAAAATACTTGGTAAATTCTCCAAAAAGATATAGAAATTTAGATAAAAAAACCAATTCCCAAAAGACTCTATTTTCTTTGAAATTCTAACACTTTAAAAACAAACAAAGATAAATCTTTTGAACTCAAAACTTTTTGCTGAAAACACTTAAAAGATGTGTAAATTCTCTCTTGAAATCTTATCCAAATAAGCTCAAGAAATGGGGTATATGTTGCCCCAAATGAAATCTGCCCGTTGGCAGTAGGAAAGGGCAGTTTTGCCCTTCCGGCCAATCGCTCGGTCGACCGGCCCAACGGTCATTTTTATGATCGTTGTGCCTCCGGTCGACTGGGACTGGATACAGAGAGCAGCAGCTCTCTGCCGATCGGTCGGTCGACCGGTCGACCGGGGCCTGTTGGCCCAGAGGCCTTCCACTCTAGTTTTGATGATGATTAACTCATGTAGTTATGTTTACTAATAATCTTGTGATGTTTAGTTTCAGATACTTAATCAAGATATTAGTAGGTGATTAGGTTTAACAAAGGAGTTTTGGAGCTATCACATGGTGATTCAAGAGCCCGAGCGTCAAAGTTCATACCCTAGCACTCGTTGGAGTCAAACTCGGTGGATCACATTTGGATCGAGTCGACTTGGAGACGGAGCTCTACAAGAAGACTTCTCCGTCTCTACAAGAAGACTTCGGTACAGTGTTTAGTTTAGTGTTTAGATCCATTGTTAAAGATCAGATAGTGTGATATGCTCAAGTTCACAACACACACACTTGTTTTAGTTTCATGTTTATTGGTTTTCAGTTTTTGGTTTAACCGATCTTGGTTTTCATGAATAGATAGAATCAAAACAAGTTTACATGGTTTAATGTATATTAGATTTGTTCTATATACATGTATGCTTCATATACTTAGACAAACTTATTTTGATATGCCTATTCATGTATTTGGAGTTTTGTATTTTAACAAAACCTATTTTTGGAATTATTGTCAAAAACATTGATATATATATATATATATATATAATATATATATATATATATATATATATATATTATCATGTATATTGGATTTATATCCATATACTACATGCCTAAATGTTGTTTCATATCATGTTTTTGTATTTGGATGAGTTTTGAAAAAATCGGATTTCCATTTGAAAATTTGAAGTTTTAGAAAATACGTTTTTTAGTTCTCGGCAAAATTTCTAAGTTACAAAAATAGTTCAAAATGTTTGTAACATGGTTTGATTTTACTCAAACATGTTTGTATATCACTGTATTATACTGAACTTATTTTTGTGGATTTTTAGAGATTTTATGGGATTTATTTGGCAATTAAAAACCTAGTTTTCTAATCCCTTAAAAACTCTGCCAGGCTCTGGCGGCCGACCGGACCGGTCGACCGGACCAGGAGCCGGTTGATCGGCACGGTCGACCGGACGTGCACAAGAACGTGCACAAGGCCGTATCAGTTGGCCGGTCGACCAAGTGGTCGACCGACTGAAGGTAACTCACTCTAGGGTTGCCCCGGTCGACCGGGCGGTCGACCGGCCAGAGAGCCGTTGCTCTCTGGTTCAGGGCCCGGTCGACCGGGCGGTCGACCGGAAGGCTCAACGGTCAAAAATTGGACCGTTGGCCGGTCGACCGGCCAGTCAACCGGAAGGTCAAAATTGACCTTTCTGCCAGCCAACGGGCAAATCTGTTTTGGGCCTATTTATACCCCATCTCTTGGGTGTTTTTAAAAAGATTTTCAAGAGCAAAATTCTCCCATTCTCTAGTGTTTTATTTCAAGTTTTATAAAGAGTTTTAGAGCTTCAAAAATTTGGTCTTTAATTGTTTTTAAAGCGTTTTTTATTTCAAAGAAAATAGTCTTTTGGGAATTTGTTTTTGGTCTAAAAATTCTATATCTATTTGGAGATTTCCAAGTGATTTTCTTTGTTCAAAACACTTTATTTTCTCACTTGAGCTTATCATATCTACCTATCTATTAGGATCTTTGTGTAAGTGAGAAAGAATTGGTTTGTGGTCTTTTGATCACTAAGTTGTAAACCCTTCTACTTTGTGTTATCCCTCTTGTGTAGAGGTTGATTTGTGGAGTGGTGGCTTTCTGTCCTATCCCTCTAGTGAGAGGTTGATTGGTTGTATTGGCTTTGTGCCTATCCCTCATTTGTGAGGTTGATTTGTGTGGCTTTGTGCCTAGCCTCTAAGTGTAGAGATTGTTTCGGTTGAGAGAGGAGTTGTGTACTCCCGGTTATTGTATTGCCCCAAATCTTCAGTGGAGGTTCCCTGTGTGGAAGTCCTGTGTGGACAAGTTAGTGGAAATCCTTCTGTGTGAAGGCGGGGACGTAGAGCTGTGTGCTCGAACCTCGAAACATATTCGTGTGTTTGCATTTGATCCATTGACTCTTACTCTCTCTCTTTACTTTGTGCCTTGCATCATTTCATATTGCTCATTCATATTATATGCTTGGCCTGTTTGTATGTGTCTCACTTGTGCTTAACCACGAGAGCTTCATATAGCGCCTCAACTCTTATTCAGAGAATCAAGAGGAGTTAGTCCAGAGCCCTTCACCGGGAATTCGGCTACAATCGTTGGTTGCATTATGTATTGTTGCAATTAAGTTTTTAATTTTCGCATTTAGTTCATTAGATTAGCCGTACACCTATTCACCCCCCTCTAGGTGTACTTTCAATTGGTATCAGAGCCTACGCTCCTGATATTTGGTTTAACCACTTAAGAGTGTTATCTTGGTTTGCTAATCCATCATTTGCATTTGCACACGTATATTGTTTACACACACTCATGGATTGCTTGTCACCTCCCATGTTTGATGTCTCCAACATTGACATGTGAAAATTTAGAATGTCCATGTATTTAAAAACCCTAGGCTTGCATGTTTTCCTTGTCGCTACCAAGAAATCCTATCTTGGTAATAGCAAGCATATAGAGGCCAATGCACAAGCCCTTGAGGCACTTAGAAGCACGCTAAATAAAGAATATTTGTGCTTAGTTTCTAACTGTGATTCCGCTTTTGCAGTGTGGAACACGTTGACCTCCCCCGAGCTACAAACGCCCAACATTGTGGAGGATGAATCTAGTGGAGAATCCGAGCAATAATGCTACATGGTTCAAGGGAATGACTCCCTTGAGGTATACTCGGAAACTCAATTAGATAGTGATGATGCTAGTTCTTCATGTAATGACTATGTTGATCTAAATGCTTTGAATGAAGAACTATTAATTGTATGTGAAAAATTGCTTGAAAAATATAATCTTTTGAAAAAGAAAAGTCTTAGACTTAACAATGAAAATAAAGATTTGCTTTCAAAACTAGACTTGGTTTTGCAAGAGAAAGTGGAGATTTCTAATGAAAGAGATTCATTGAAATCTAAACTTGAACTTGCACTTAATGAAAATAAAATTTTAAAAAGCAAAAATGATTGTGAAAATGTTTTGAAGAAAAATGAATCTTTAACTTCAAAACTTGATTTTGTTTTAAAAGAGAATGATTCTTTGAAAAACAAAATTATTTCTATTTCAAAAGAATTAGAGTTGGTTTCTAATAAAAACATTGTTTTTTAAAATGATATAGACACACATGTTTGTCATGCTAGTGTAGCTTCTTCTAGCCTACCTATTGCATGCACCTCTTCTTCTAGAATTGATAATGATATATGTTTGTTAAAGAAGAGTGTGAATTGTTTGGGCTCCACTTTGAGCCAATGTGCCATTAATCATACACGTTTGGAATCTTTGTTTCGAAAGAAACAAGTTCCATCTTTGCATGCACACAAATCACGGCATGCATATGCTTCCCACGTTCACTCCCATAACACGGTGTATGTTGTACACATTGTGGACGTAAGGGCCACCTTGCTAAATTTTGTTATGATCGTATACATGACTCAAATTTAGCAACTAAATTTGTTTGGGTTAGGAAAGGTGCTAACCCCCATGGACCCAAAAGAGTATGGGTACCAAAGACCACCCCTATTGTATTTGATGTAGGTGTGGGCTCTCGCATGACGTGAGAGCGATGGTACCTTGAGGTGGATGCGTTCCTAGCTTTATGAGGACAATTTGGATGCATCACTTTCAAGGGGAGTTTGGTGGGAGGACCACCTTGTTTTTGAGACATGGAGAGTTGCCTCTTCGGTTTTGGTAACAATCTCTTACTCCTCATTTATTGTTTACATGCTTTTCATGTCATTGATTTTTAACATGTTTTGATGTTTCATGATTAGTATGTTATATGCCATGATATTTAGATTAGTGATATACATGTTTAGTTATTTGAGACACCCATGTTTAATATGGATTTATATCTTTGTGCTCTCACATTTGTTTTAACTAATGTGTATGTCCTAGATCTATGCATGTGCATGTACATAATGATCATATGTATGTTTATGAGTTTTTGTTTTGTTTTCTATGCTTCATGTTTTGATTACATGTTTAGATGTTAGTTTTCATTAAAATTTGGATATATACTTGTACAACTAATGAGCCACAAATAAACTATTATATGTTTGTGCTTGAACGTTCATTTGTACCCATTAGATGTACTAGTATAGCCTAGTTTTGATGATTCATGCATTTGACTTGTATTCCCATTTTATACATGTTTTCATGTTTATATGTTTAGCTTCATGTATATGTCTATTTTGTCTAAACTATTAGCTATACATATACATCCTTGAGCCACTTGCCTTCATGCATATACTTTTGTGGACTCGTTTATGTTTGGATATGTATGTATACTTTAGTTTGTACATGACATACATATACCTTGAAGATTAAATCGTTTTGATGATTTTCATGTTTTAAGGAATTTCATATTGAGCTAAATTGACTATTTTCATGATTATGTTTTTCACATAACTTGTACACTCATATTATTTAATGTTTTCTCATGATTTTGTTTTCATGAGTACAATTTGTGCTTTATAGATCCTTGAGTGTTTAATGATCATGTGATTTTCATATTTTCATGAAAAATATATTTTTTGTTTTATTCCTTGCTTGAAGGATTTCGTACTAGTTTACAAAATTTTCATATAACTAGTTCATATTCTTCATTTTGGAAGAGTTTTCAATTATGCTAAACTATTTTCAAACCTATTTTTGAAAACCCTTTCCATTGAAGGGCGATTGGTTGGGCGACCATGCCTTGTATGCTTATTATTGAAAATTCTTTTAAAACATGTGCATGAAATGGGAGGTTGGTAATATGAGTTATACACTTAATCTTATTTTGTTTTCAATTGGTATCATTGGATCTTTTCAATTGGTATCACTATTGACATTCTTTTTGTATACTCATATATGTTTTTATATATGTATGCTTACACTTCAAATAGTATCAATTTCGATTGGTATTTAATTTTTCATACATATATATGCTTTATTTGTGCTTATTATATCTCTATTTCTTTGAGCACAAATTTTGCTTATGCTAAGCTTGATTTCTTAAATGACTATTTTATTTCAATTGATTATGTTTCAATTGGTATCATATACAAACTTATACATCATTTTATTTAGTTTTTCATAAAGGGGGAGAAAATTCGTATTTCACCTTTCAATTATTTGTTATTCTACTCCCACAGTTTATGTTAAAAATGATTTAAAAGAAAAGGATATTGATTATTTTTGGTATCATATGCTTTTAATGAAAAATTACTTTCAATTGGTACTAATCTTTACAAATTGGTATCAAGATTATCTATAAGTTTACTTACAATTGGTATGTTTTATTAATATAAATTTTTTTTGATTGAATTGCTCAAAATGATTTATTTACAATTGATATTTAATTGGTATTTACTTACAATTGGTATCAATTGGTATTTAAATTTATATTAAAAATATTTGTTTTATGTACCACATTATGTACTTTCAATTGGTATATTTCATTGATATCATGACGTACTCAATTGATATATATTTTTTAAATTGGTATCATAATGTTTTGTTTTGATTTCACCCCTTATTGATATTTTTTTGTTTAAAACAAAAGGGGAGAATATTGTTTTCTTTGACCCTTTGTTGATGATTGACAAAAAGGGGGAGAAAGATTTTGAGTTTATATATGCATATTTGTGTTTTTGCATATATTGAGTTTGTGTATGTGAGAAAAATGATTTTGAGAGTTTAAACAAAAAGGGGAGAAGGTTTTTGAGACATATGTTTGTGTTATGCATGTTTCTCTCTCCTAGTTGATGCATACATTGTTTAGTATCATGTGCTTTATTGAATATCTTATGGTTATTGCTATGCATGAGTTAAGGGGGAGCTTCTTTGAAGCTTAACTTTAATCCATGCATATATAACTCCATGAGTTTTGTCATCATCAAAAAGGGGGAGATTGTTGGCCCAGAGGCCTTCCACTCTAGTTTTGATGATGATTAACTCATGTATTTATGTTTACTAATAATCTTGTGATATTTAGTTTCAGATACTTAATCAAGATACTAGTAGGTGATTAGGTTTAACAAAGGAGTTTTGGAGCTATCACATGGTGATTCAAGAGCCCGAGCGTCAAAGTTCATACCCTAACACTCGTTGGAGTCAAGCTCGGTGGATCACATTTAGATCGAGTCGACTTGGAGACGGAGCTCTACAAGAAGACTTCGGTACAGTGTTTAGTTTAGTGTTTAGATCCATTGTTAAAGATTAGATAGTGTGATATGCTCAAGTTCACAACACACACACACTTGTTTCTAGTTTCATGTTTATTGGTTTTCGGTTTTTGGTTTAACCGATCTTGGTTTTCATGAATAGATAGAATCAAAATAAGTTTACATGGTTTAATGTATATTAGATTTGTTCTATATACATGTATGCTTCATATACTTAGACAAACTTATTTTGATATGCCTATTCATGTATTTGGAGTTTTGTATTTTAACAAAACCTATTTTTGGAATTATTGTCAAAAACATTGATATATATATATATATATATATATATATATATATATCTTTCATGTATATTGGATTTATATCCATATACTACATGCCTAAATGTTGTTTCATATCATGTTTTTGTATTTGGATGAGTTTTGAAAAAATCGGATTTCCATTTGAAAATTCCAAGTTTTAGAAAATATGATTTTTGGTTTTGGCAAAATTTTTAAGTTACAAAAATAGTTCAAAATGTTTGTAACATGGTTTGATTTTACTCAACCATGTTTGTATATCAATGTATTATACTGAACTTATTTTTGTGGATTTTTAGAGATTTTATGGGATTTATTTGGTAATTAAAAACCTAGTTTTCTAATCCCTTAAAAACCCTGCCAGGCTCTGGCGGTCGACTGGACCGGTTGACCGGACCAGGAGCCGGTCGACCGGCACAGTCGACCGGACGTGCACAAGAACGTGCACAAGGCCGTATCAGTTGGCCGGTCGACCGAGCGGTCGACCGACTGAAGGCATCCCACTCTCGGGTTGCCCCGGTCGACCGGGCGGTCGACCACCAGAGAGCCGTTGCTCTCTGGTTCAGGGCCCGGTCGACCGGGCGGTCGACCGGAAGGCTCAACGGTCAAAAATTTGACCGTTGGCCGGTCGACCGGCCGGTCGACCGGAAGGTCAAAATTGACCTTTCTGCCAACCAACGGGCAAATCTGTTTTGGGCCTATTTATACCCCATCTCTTGGGTGTTTTTAATAAGACTTTCAAGAGCAAAATTCTCCCATTCTCTAGTGTTTTATTTCAAGTTTTAAAAAGAGTTTTAGAGCTTCAAAGATTTGATCTTTAATTGTTTTTAAAGTGTTTTTTATTTCAAAGAAAATAGTCTTTTGGGAATTTGTTTTTGGTCTAAAAATTCTATATTTGGAGATTTTCCAAGTGATTTTCTTTGTTCAAAACACTTTATTTTCTCACTTGAGCTTATCATATCTACCTATCTATTAGGATCTTTGTGTAAGTGAGAAAGAATTGGTTTGTGGTCTTTTGATCACTAAGTTGTAAACCCTCCTACTTTGTGTTATCCCTCTTGTGTAGAGGTTGATTTGTAGAGTGGTGGCTTTGTGCCCTATCCCTCTAGTGAGAGGTTGATTGGTTGTATTGGCTTTGTGCCTATCCCTCATTTGTGAGGTTGATTTGTGTGGCTTTGTGCCTAGCCTCTAAGTGTAGACGTTGTTTCGGTCGAGAGAGGAGTTGTGTACTCCCGGTTATTGTATTGCCCTAAATCCTCAGTGGAGGTTCCCTGTGTGGGAGTCCTGTGTGGACAAGTTAGTGGAAATCCTTCTGTGTGAAGGCGGGGACATAGAGCTGTGTGCTCGAACCTCGAAACATATTCGTGTGTTTGCGTTTGATCCATTAACTCTTACTCTCTCTCTCTTTACTTTGTGCCTTGCATCATTTCATATTGCTCATTCATATTATATGCTTGGCTTGTTTGTGTGTGCCTCACTTGTGCTTAACCACGAGAGCTTCATATAGCGCCTCAACTCTTATTCAGAGAAATCAAGAGGAGTTAGTCCAGAGCCCTTCACCGGGAATTCGGCTACACTCGTTGGTTGCATTAAGTGTTGTTGCAATTAAGTTTTTAATTTCCGCATTTAGTTCATTAGATTAGCCGTACACCTATTCACCCCCCTCTAGGTGTACTTTCAGGGCCATTTCCAGAGAGCAGAGCTCTCTGGCCGGTCGACCGCCCGGTCAACCGGCCCACCAACCCAGGCTGCGTCACGTCCTGTGCACGTCGGTCGATCGGACGGTCGACCGACTTCTGCTACGGTCGACCGGTCCGGTCGACCGGCAGACATCCATGTCTAAATTATAGGGATTAAAAACTTGGGTTTTTATCTTCACTTAAATCCCATATAATCACATAAATTTTACAAAAATCAGTTCTTATTATATCTTTGAAATACAAATATGTGTGAGTAAAATTCAACACATATTAGAAACAATCTGAACCATTTTTGTGTCTTTGAAATTTTGCCTTAAGCCAAAAACTGTATTTTCTAAAACTTGAATTTTTGAAATAGAAAACCGTTTTCTCCAAAACTCATGCAAATACAAAAACATGATATTTAAACAACTTTTACACATGTTGTATATGGATAGAATCTATTATACATAAAAGATATTATATCTATGTTTTTGACTTGAAAACCAAGATCCGGTTAAACTAAAAAATCAAAAATGAAACTTTGAACAAGTGTGTGTATTGTGAACTTGAGCATATCAACACTATCTACCTTTACACAAGATCTAAATATAATCTTAAGCTAAACCAACCGAGATCTTCTTGTAGAACTCCGTCTCCAAGTTGACTCGATCCAACGAGCTTGACTCCAACCGAGTGCTAGATGTGAACTTGACGCTCGAGCTCTTGAATCACCATGTGAAAACTCCAAAACACCTTTGTTGAAGCTAATCACCTACTAATATCTTGATCAAATATTTGAAACTAAATATTACAAGATTATTAGCAAACTATAACTACATGAGTTAATCATAATCAAAACTAGAGTGAAGGACCTCTGGGCCAACAATCTCCTCCTTTTTGATGATGACAAAACTCATGGTGTTATATATGCATGGATTAAAGTTAAGCGTCATAGAAGCTCCCCCTTGACTCATGCATAGCAATAAACAATAAAGATATGCAATGAATGCTCAACATAAATATGCATAATGATAATCTTTGATATCAATGAAATAAACATGCTCTTGATATCAACAAAAGATACAACAGAAGATGCTCTTGATACCAATCTTGATACCAATGGTAAAAGGTAACAAAAAAAACAAACATGCATATATAAAACTCCAAATTTCTCTTCCCCTTTTTGTTAATTCATCAACAAAGGGGTACAAACATTAAAGACATAAATCATATTTTTCTTGTCATAAATTAAAACAGTAAAGGTGTATATGCTATATACATTCATGAAGAGGAGAGACGTGAAGTTAACTCCCCCTGCATACATGCATTTATATGAAAAGAGATGACTAAACTCTAACCACATAAAACATAATATACAATGTATAAAAGGAGATGTGAAGCTCCTTCTACACATGCGTAAGACATAGGGAAGAGCGGTCAAGCTCGTCAATGTGAGATACACTCAACATGAATATATATAAATAGAGAAGATGTTAAGCTTCCCTTGCATATAGGCAATACAAATCAAAACATTTGATACCAACTTATGATACCAATTGAAAATAAATAAAATTTTTATAAGATACCGAAAGATACCAATGGGAAAATGTCGTGTAAACTTTTGATACCAATGGAAAATGAAACATTGTATGTTTTGATATCAATTGAAATATTTATGTATATTATAAATCATGATGCCAATTGTAAACATTTTGTAATTTTGATACCAAATGAGAATATTTTATAATTTTGATATCAATTGAAAGTGAAAACCAAATATATTTATTTAAACATAACTAATTTCAATATGGATACCAATTTTAAAATGAAATATGATGCCAATTGAAAAACAAACCAACTATTTGGTTAAACAATTCATTTTGCAATAAAGATGCCAAAATTTAGAATAAAGCCAATTTAAGATTTTTGATACCAATATTAAAAATGTTGGCATATTTCAAATTAAAATATTTTTCATTTTGAAGCATAGGAAACCAATTGAAAAATAATAAACCAAATAAGGTCATTTTTCATCATAAAGAGTAGGAGTAAGATACCAATTGAAAATACAATCGATTGAAAACTAAAACATGAAGTTTTCTCCCTTTATGAAATACCAATGAAAATGATGCATAAGCTTGTATAAAATACCAATTTTAAAACTAATAGTCATTTAGGAGTAAATCAAGCTTAACATAAACAACATTTGTGCTTTAAGATAGAAAGATATAATAAGCACAATCAAATCATATATCTATGTATGAAAAAGTAAATACTAATAGAAATTGATACTTTTTGACGTTATGAAGCTTACATATATTGAAAATCAAATATGAGTATACAACTTATGAAAATATCAATTGATATACCAATTGAAAATATGATGAGAATCAAGTTATAACTCATACCTACCACCCATTCATGCACATGTTATAAAGATTTTTCAATTAAGAGCATACAAGGCATGGTCGCCCATCCAACCGCCCATTATGGGTAGGGGTTTTCAAAAATAAGTTTGAAAATAATTTTAATATAATTGAAAACTCTACCAAATGAAGAATAACGCAACTAGTTTTATGATAATCTTGCAAACTAGTACGAAATCCTTCAAGTAAGGAATAAAACAATAACATGTCCATGAAAATATGAAAATCACACAATCATCAACACTCAAATAGTAATAAAGCTCATATAATCTTATGAAAACAAATCATGAGTAAACATCAAGTAATGTGAGTGTACAAAGTCATGTAATCAACGAAAGTCTTGGAATAAGGCATTTAAGCTCAAATATGAAATTCCTTACCAAAAATATGAAAATCATCAAAACTAAATCTACTTCAAGGTATATGTACGTTTAGTCAAAACTAAAGGTAACTCTATCTCTCTGCCAAATCATGCATCCATGCATTTCATTCCTACATTGGGGACAATGCATGAGACAAGTGTGGGGGAAGGGTATGTAAAGTAAAAAAATATATATATTAAAAATTAAAAAATATATATATATATAAAAAATTTATTCTTTTTCTCTTTATTTGCAAAAAAAATTATAAAAAGGACAATATTTTGACTTATCTTTTGAAAGAAATCTAAGTTAGTTTTAAGAATTAGGAAAATCATGATTAGGATTTCTAAAAACTTGGTCAAAATAAATAAATTGTTTAATTTTTAGGTATAGGAGGAGAAATTGAATAAGTAATTAGTCTTGATTTTTACCTTAATGAAATGTGCATACCTAATGCATATTTAGGATTCTAAGACAAAGACCCTTGTGCCTCATAAAAAAATAAAAAAATTAAAAAAAATCACTAAATAAGACGGATACATGTGCCTCAAGAAGCATAAGTATTCACGCCTAAAGGTGAGTTTATAAATAAGCATACTTAGTTTTGTGGCCTAGTTCACTCGAATTTGAGTCCGAGGGGTGTTTTCTCATCCGGTGCCCTAAAACCAACCAGTTTGGGAGTCACCGACTTTAAGTTCGCTACATGGTGGATTAGAAAGCCTAAGAAAACTAAGAAATATTATATATGTATTAACACATCTAATAGTCAATTAGTTAGGTATGAGGGCCTCAAGAAGCCTTGATACTTACACGAAAGAAAATTAGATGAGTTATACATATTAAAAAAAAAGAGAGAGAGAAAAAATAATCACAATAATAATAAAAAGGCATGAAAGTCCAAGTTAAGGAATTCCAGATTCACAAGGGTGCATATGACTTTTGGTAACGAAAAAGACTATACAAAAATTCAATTTTGATCCTTACCTAAAATGGATAACAATTTACTTTATAAAGACTAAGTTTAAGAATGAATAAAAATGATAATCCTAAAACTTATAGACTACTTAGTCTCTTCAAACGTATTTCAAATATTTTTCTTTTTATGGATTTTGTGGGTGTAATCTGCTGAAAACCCTCACGAGACAACACTCGTCCTCTAGGTTAACCTAGGGGTTTAACGGCTTGTTGCACATACTAAGTGCAACCGTGATTCCTACGAAAGTGAGTTAGCTAGATTAGTTTTTCTTTTTCTTTTTGATTTTTACTCGAGGACGAGCAAAAAGATAAGTGTGGGGGTGTGATAGGTAGTAAAAAATGCATAATTGTCATTACATTTACTATCACATTTTCATATTTATTCCTATAATCATGCACTATTACTAATGTTTTGTTATTTAATTTGTGCAGGCCTTGAGTATTTATTTAAATAAAGAATAAAAGCCTAAATGAAGCCCAAAAGCCCATGTCCAAGCCCAAGTGCAAAAGTGCAATTACCAAATGTCAAAATTGCAATTACAAAGTGCAAATGTTGCAAATACTAAAAAGAGGGAAGGGATAGACTTCTATTCAACCCTAAATGCTTGCAGGATGAGGATAAATAGAGTGCAAGGATGAAATTCGTTTTGGAAGAAATTTGAATTTAGGGTAACTTGCTTCTCAAATTATCCCAAAATTTCAAATTAAAAAGTCGAGATGCCAGATCTAAATGGATAGGCCCAGATGGACGGAGGGATAAGACTATGGCCGCGGAAACGCGGCCTAAGCCGCTTTTCCGCGGCAATATGGATGAGGCTGAATACCAGATTTCGTGGCTGAGTTTCACCTGGACTCTACTTCCTCCAGTGCCTATAAATACCCCTGTAGAGCAACAGAGAGGGCCATTCAGAGACGAGGAGATTAGGGTTTCTTTAGTTTCTCTTTAAATTTCTGCAATTGTAATTTCGTTTTGAGCATATTGTGGAGAAGAAGGAGCATTGTATTTGGAAGATATTTTCGAATAAAGGTTACCTTTTTGCCATCTCAATTATTGTCTTTTAATTTTGTTTTTCTCTGCGATCTTTCTCTTTGTTTTGTTTTTCTTTCTTTCGCAATTCTTCATATTAAACAAAATACAAAAAAATAAAAAAATTGAAAATATAAAAAAAAGATGATGAACTAATTCTTAAGTGTGGTTTGCTGAATTCTTAAACAACCCTAGAGCAGTTAGGAATTGAATGGATTGATAACAATTTTTAGAAACCCTAGGTTTAAGACAGATTGCTTGAAGATTAAATTGATGACTAGTTTTCTAATCTAGGTTACACCTTTAAATAATTCTTCACACTTCATGCTTAAGTACTTTGACAGCGTAACCTTAAGGTAAAGCTTTTCTTATGCTGTACTTAGAAGTTAGGATGAATACTTGTTGGATTTTTAGGAGTGCGAACTAGTAAGATTCTAAAATCTTTTTCTCTTGCTTGCATCTTCTCTAATAAACCTAGGATCGATTTCATGTATTTCAAGATGATATTCAATATCCTTAACTTGCGCTATGGGTTGTGGTAGAAGATCAGTAAAACTGCATCTCTCCAATCATATATATTTCAAATCTAATCTCTTTTGTCTTGTTTGAAAGATACAGAGAAATCGTCCGAAAAGCTTGCATCGCATCCTTCCCTGTGGATCGACCCGCTTTGGCCCTTGCTGCAGCGGATAGTATTGAGCACCTTGCACATCTTTATTTCTAAATCAAAAATTCTTTATTTTGTGTGCAGGTAAAATCTCAATCACCAAGAAAAGGGATTTGCTGGAGCTTTCTTGCATTCAAAGAGGTTGTTAGCAAGTGTAATCATCTTCCTGGTAATTAATCCTTCCATTGGATTGCCCCGAGGATGTAGGCATTGAGGCCGAACCTCGTTATAGTTGTTGTTTGCGTTTTGTGCTTTCTTCTGGTGGTTGTTTTGTGCTATTTGGGATTATTCTCTGTGCTTGGGGAGATTTGTGAGATCCTCATCAAGTTGTTGTCACCGGGCACAACAAGTGGTATCAGAGCATCCAGGTTTGGCTTGGGATTTCTGAAGATTCGGAGGGCTCGAGATCTGATTCGGTGGAGATCGTGTGTCGATCTCCGATCAGAGGTATTGGTGTTCGTAGGATCGTGTGTCTATCTCAGGAGGATGCAAGGAGGGCTCGTGGAATCTGTGTTGGAGTAGATCCGGTGTGAAACTCGATCTAGGGTTTCAAGGAAAGGTAAAAATCTAATTTTTATCTGAGTAGAGATCTATTTCCAGTTGATTGTTCTTTCGCATAGATAGAGGATAAATAAATCTCAATGGCAGAAGAAATTGTTTCGGCTAAGACAATGAATTCTCACCCGAGGATTGAAGTTGTCAAGTTCAACGGTATAAATAACTTCGGGATGTGGAGATGTGAGGTTATGGATGCGCTGAATGCATCGAACCTCGAAGATACTCTCCTACTGGAGAAGAAGAAGAGCACGACCACTGATGAAGAGTGGGCAAAGATGAACAGGTCGGCATGTGGATTGATACGTTCATGTTTGTCGCAAGACATAAAATACCTTGCGCAACATGAGACGTCGGCGAAGAAACTGTGGGAAACCCTTGCGAAGAAATACCTGACTAAGAGTGTTGAGTCCAGGTTGCAGCTTAAGAGTAAGCAGTACAGTTTTCAAATGAAGAAGGGGAGCACAGTGAATGAACACATCAACCGATATACTAAGCTTCTTACAGACTTGGTAAACGTGGATGTCATGATAGAAGAGGAAGATAAGGCGATCATCTTTCTGAACTCACTCCCAGCGGAGGAGTATGAGACATTTACTCTGACCTTCATCAATGGAAGGCAGACCTTGGATTACGATGTGGTGTCGTCTGCACTGACAAGTTATGAGACGAGGAAGAAGGAGAGACATCCTTCTAAGTCAAGCTCATCGGCGGAGGCACTGGAAGTAAGAGGCAGAAGTTCATCGAGGAAGGGCAAGGAGGTTAGAGGAAGATCAAAGTCCAGACCGGGTTTCAGAAATCTGAAGAGGAATCAGTGTGCCTTGTGCAAGGAACTAGGACACTGGAAAGCAGAATGCCCGAAGGCCAAAGGTAAGAAGGTGGAGTGAAAGACCGAGGCGAATCTCGCACAGGCGGATGGATCGGATGATGACTCATCGGTGTTCTCTCTCTCGGTTACTACCCCTACTGTTTGTAACTCAGATAGTGCTGAGTGGATCTTGGATAGCAGAGCCACCTATCATGTGTGCCCGAACAGGGCCTGGTTTTCTAGCTTTGAGAAGCTGGATGGATGTTACACGGTCATGGGGGGTGACCATCCATGTAATATAGAAGGGATGGGTACAGTCCGCATCAAGATGGATGATGGGATAGTTCGAGAGTTGAAGGAGGTGAGGTATGTACCTCAGCTCAAAAGGAATCTTATCTCAGTTGGCACTTTGGAAGCATCGGGCATGGTGATATCTGTTCGAGATGGTGATCTCAGGATGATCAAGGGCTCGATGGTGGTGATGAAGGGCGTCGGCCGAGGCAACCTCTACTACTTGAAGGGTAGTACGATGACAGGTCAGGTGGAGACTTCGAGTTCCTCAGAAGATGGTGGCCCGGAGGTCTGGCAGGGAAAGGTCGGACAGGAAGAAGAAAAATCTTTGCGAGCTCCTGCAAGATGGAATCCCTGGAAGGTGCTGCTACCTGCGAGTTGGAAGGTGGACACAGCGTTCTAGACAAGAAGAAGGTGAGATTCAGCACCAGTACTCACCGCAATGAAGATCTTCTTGATTGTGTTCACATGTGCGTATGGGGACCTGCTAAGACGACATCGCTTGGAGGTTACAGGTACTGTGTCTCTTTCGTTGATGGTTCATCTAGCCATGTTTGGGTATATCCAATGAGACAAAGGGGTGAAGCCCTAGATGTGTTGATGAAGTGGAGAGGAAGAATGGAGAGGCAGATAGGTAGGAAGATAAAGGAGCTTCAGATTGGTAATGTTGGAAAGGACATGTACCAGTTCCTATGATTTGGCCAGAACATAGGTATTGCTACTCACTTCACAACAGGTACAGATGGGTTGGCTAAAGATGTAGTCCGTTCCTTGATGGGGGAGGTTTGGCGGTTGTTGTCTAATGCAGGATTAGACAGGTCATTTTGGGCTGAGGCGACTGAGTATGCTAGCCATCTCAGGAACAGATCGACTGCGATAGGAGGTAAAGCTCCATTGAATATTTGGTCTGGAAAAGCTGCTCAAGATCATTGTTTGCTGCGGGAGTTTAGAAGTTCGGCCTACTTCAGTGCCAAGAATGGTAAGGTGAATCCGCGAGCAAAGAGATTTGTCTATTTGGGCGTCAAGAGGAACAACTACAGGTTGTGGGACCCCGAAAATAAGAAGATCGTGATGAGCAGGCATGTCACTTTTAGAGAGACTTCAGTGTTGAAGTCCACCGTCTCTCAGCAGGTGGAGAGGATGGAGACCAAGGGAAGATCGCAGCGGGTGGAGGTTGATGCTACTCCATCATCTCTAGTTGGTTCGGCATTAGAGGAGGCTTCACCAGATGTGACACCGGGTGGAGATCATGATACAAAGGTTGATGCTGAACAGGTTGAAGACATTGTTGAGGATGTCGAGTTATTTGCAGCTATTGGAACAAAGGTGAAACCACGCTTGTGGGGAAAGAAGCATGAATCTCAAGCTTGTGATCGTGACAAGCTGAAGTTGAAGGCCGTTGTTCTCCATGATGGTCGGGAAGAGGTTCATATGACTCGGTCAGACAGGTTCACTGCTGCAAATACAGGTACCATTGCTTGAGCTTGATGAAGCTCATCTTGAATGAACTACGGTTGGCTTGATCCTTTTGGGTAAAGGTACGTAGGCAGCCGTAAAGGCGCAGCCATTTGGGGATGCAACCCGTATGAAGCTATTTGGGTTCTCGAGAAGCTGTTTGGATCTTCACGTAGAGGTGAAGAGTTGTGGCCGATGGAACTTCACGTAGAGGTGGAGAGGCTTCACGTAGAGGTGAAGTGTTGTGGCCAGTTGGACTTCACGTAGAGGTGAGGTGTTGTGATCTCGATGAATATGTGATCTTCCGGTGAGAAGATGTTGAGCTTACATAAGGAGTGGTGTGCATCCAGTTGAAGCCGATGGTGTTTGGTGTGCTCTACGCAGACTTGGTTGGACCGTCAGTGGAAGACAGGAAGGCTAGATAGAGCTAGTCAGTTGGAGAGTCAGTGTTGGCTCGTGAGGATGTCTTCGTGAGGTCGTGAAGTTGCGGAGTAGAAGCCACAGTTTGGTGATCGGCATGTATGAAAATTCTCCTAAGGTGAAGTGCAAGGAAGGCATGTGCGATGCTTTTCAGTGGACAGATGAGCTAAAGATCCCAAGCCGAGATCGTGTGTCGATTTCGCCGAGATCGTGTGTCGATTTCGTCTGGTGCGCGCAAGCCGAGATCGTGTGTCGATTTCGCCGAGATCGTGTGTCGATTTCACCAGGTAAAAGATCGGGGTACGTTGGAGATCGGCTCAGATTTGGAAATCTTCGCCGAGGTGGAGAATTGTTGGAAAGAGAGATTATTGCAGAGGAATTTGACAATGGATTGCCGAGGGTCGTCGAGATGATCGTCAAGGAAGTCGACGATGAAAGGCGAAGGGAACAGCAGCAGGAAATAGCAGCAGCAGCAGAAAACAGGCTCGTCGGTCGACCGGCCCGGTCGACCGACATGCACAGCGTGCACAGGATCAGAAGGCGGTCGACCGACCGGTCGACCGCAGTCCCTGACTGTAAGTGCCCAACTCTCTGTTGGGCACCCGGTCGGCCGCCCGGTCTGCCGGTAGAAGAGAGCGGTCGACCGCATCACCTGACTGTAAGTGCCCAACTCTCTGTTGGGCACCCGGGTGACCGACTGGTCGACCGAGGGAAGAGGTCGGTCGACCGCCTGGTCGACCGACAGTCGGGTTCGGGTGAAAATCTGCTGTTTTGGAAATCTGTGTATTTAAGGCTGTTGTTTAATTCTAGAGTTGAGTATCCAAGAAAAGGGATTTGCTGGAACTCTCTTACATTCAAAGAGGCTGTTAGCAAGTGTAATCATCTTCCTGGTAATTAATCTTTCCATTGGATTGCCCTGAGGACGTAGGCATTGAGGCCGAACCTCGTTAAAGTTGTTGTTTGCGTTTTGTGCTTTCTTCTGGTGGTTGTTTTGTACTGTTTGGGATTATTCTCTGTGCTTGGGGAGATTTGTGAGATCCTCATCAGGTTGTTGTCACCGGGCACAACACTCCCAACATAAATTAGTCCAGATTAAATGTGCTTATCATTTTGTTTTTGAGGGAAATATACATATGGTGTTGGTATAATGTTTTACTCTTCCAATTTAGCCTTAAAAACTTGTCAATCCCCCCTTGGTTCAAGATTTTACCCTAAACTTAGAAATTGTCCAATCCGGTTGTTAAATTTGTTTGATTGGCATGGGATGGAATAAAAGTCAATAATCTGTTCAGAGTTTGGATCAAATTTCTATTGATCGAATCGGACCTAAAACTGTCGGGATATATATATATATATATATATATATATAGAGACCTTAGCACAGGTCAGGTCCATTTTCATGTTCGATGTTGATGAGAAGTGACAACCTGTTAATGATAATGATGTGAATTAAATAGCGCGACGACTAAATGGTTTATGTAGTTAACTTTCATGTTTTATCCGCATATAAACTTCTTTGAGTGTTACTACTGTGTTATCATATTCAATTACAACTTTTGTACATGCCTACCTCTCTAAGTATGAAAATCTTGAAAGACAATGAAGTATTAAGAGTTCCTTGCACGTTTTTATTCCTTCTCATGTAAAAGTAGGAACTCATGAGTTGTTTGGCTACTGTAGGGTGTTAAACCCAGTTGTAAAAGTTTGGGAACAAAGGAGGTACTTTGAAGCTAGTCATTCGGATTGATGCACACAAAATGAATTTCAAGAGGATGGTGCAGCATGAAGTAAGGAAGTTAAGGATTAATACTTCTTGTAGAGGGTTGTGCCAAATGTTGAGGATTGTGCTTTAATGTGCATGATAGGGGAATAGATGATCTATGTTTGTATCAGAATGTCAATTCAATTCTTCTTCATGGTAAGTGCTGGAATATAAAAATATTACTCTCAACCGTCACCACGACTTTAGAGTTTTGGCGGAGTGATAGTAATATCGTACAACCCAAGCTCAAATTCCTTCAGGTGTGTATTTAAAAAGTAGATTTAGAAAAAATACCATTGCAGGAAAGCTAAGATTTCGGCATATGAAAAAGGACACTCAACCTGTGGAGGTGTTTTACAATGTAAAATTTTAAATTGTCCAATTTTATCTTTAAAATATTAATATTTACATATAAAATATCTACCTCTATTTTAAATTGTCCAATTTTATATTTGAATATCTACACTTGTAAATTATCTGTTTCTATTTTTAAAATATCTAAGTTAAAAGGTCTGTGTCTAAAATATCCACGTTTACATATACATTATCTGCCGTTACATATAAAAATCCTTTTCAATAGGTTTATATGTATTTCTTTGAAAATGTTTACTTTTTAGTTCAATATAAATCTATCTTTCATATGAAATTGTGTATATTTTAGTTTAGTCTATCTACTTTTTGAGATCAGTATATCTACCTTTCTCTTTAAATTGTCTACTTTTTAATTCAATATGTCTACCTTTTTGTTTAGTATATTTGCCTTTCTTTTGAAACAGTTTACTTTTTTATTCAATATCTCTACCTTTTATTTTAGTATTTTTACATTTGATATAAAATCCTCCACCTTTAAATTTAGTGTATCTACTTTTGATATAAAATTGCCAAATTTTAGTTTAGTATGTCTACCTTTGATATCAAAATGTCCACCTTTAGTTTAGTATGTCTACTTTTCATATAAAATTGTCTACTTTTTAGTTCAGCGAGGCCATCTTTATATAAATTATCAACCTTTGATATCAAATTGTCTACCTTTGATATCAAATTGTCCAGCTTTTAATTCAATATGTTTGTGTTTCATAACTGTTTACCTTTTAGTTTAGTATATTTACTTTTGATATCGAACTGTGCACCTTTATCTCTATATGAAACTGTTTATGTATTAGATCAATATATATCTACCTTTTATGATGAATTTACCGTTTAGATCAGTATATCTGCCTCTTCGATGAAGTTGTCTGCTTTTTAATTCATTATGTCTACATTTCACATAAAATTTTCTACCTTATAGTTCAATATGTTTGTTGTTATCAAATAACTATGAACACTTATTGGCAATATTTTTGCGATATAAAAATTTAGCAAATTAAATTTATAAGTAAAGGAAAAAAAATAATAGTCTAAAAGGAAAAAATGAGAAGATTATAAATGTGCTTACAAGGGGAAAGAATTGTACTCTAATTCCTCCATCTGAAAAATAAGCATTTTTCAATATATTCTTTCTTATATTTATTAAATAGAAAATATTCTATTTTATTTTCTAATAAAATATTATATAAAAAAGGTAGGCAATTTTGATGTACCTATAAAGAAAAAAAAGTAGACACTTTCTCTAAAGTAGACATATTAGAAGTCTAAGATTAGGAATACCAGTATTAAATGTTATTGGAGCCTCAAATCTAAAAGAATCTCACATTTTCCAAAAGCTTTTCTTAAAAAGAATCTTGCAAGAAGATGGATAACTTAATACTACAGGTGAAAAGGTTTCCAGCCTGAGGCGCATTCAATGCATCTTGCAAGTACCAACTGTGTTAGAACTCAGAAGGTTCTGACCAACTTCAAAGGGCGATACAGAGATTACGAAAATATTTTATATCATGTATTGCTTTTTTATGGGGACAAGAGGGTTGGTGAGAGGAAACTTTGCTAGAGGGTTTCTCGAAAGAGAAAAAGCAGAAGGACGAGGTCACGTGGGCGGCGAAATGAAGATACTGAAAAAATAATAGGAGTCAATTAATTTTTCTTTTGAATTTTTGATTGATAAGAGAACTTTTTAATAGGGATTCTCTTTCGTCGGTCATGAGTTGATTTGATACTCGGTTATGAGTTGAATTGATATACAAAATCCTTGTAATTGGGATTTTCTTTTATAAATCCACAATGAGGATTTTTAATAACAATGGCCCAACAAACCAGTCATATTGTGATTTGAATTTCTTTTTTACTTGAATTTCTCTTTTTCTCAAAGTTGAAGATTTATAATGATAATCTAACAGTCTAAAATCGCTCTTGGTGGCCTTTTACAGGTAGTATAGATATAAATGATGATTATTATAATAATAGTAATAATAATATAATAATATGGGTAGCATATAGATAACTGACAGATAGGTTTCATAATTATCATCCCTCGCTTTCGAAAGTTTTCGAAAACAAACTAATTCTCAACTTAGTCAGGAAATCTATCATTTCTCTTAAGTTAAAGTTCTTTTAAATTTACTAAAACAAAAATCCAAACTAAGGCGCAACTTGTTGCTAAGGGCTGGAAAATGGGAACAACTCTTGTCCTATTTGTGATTCTGATGAGGGAACTGACAACTGTGTTTGTCAGGTATCCCCTTGCTAGAAATATTTGGCACTTCTTCATATGCCACATGATGACTTGTTGAATAGCGTATCTTGAAAAGTGTACCAAAGGAGGCCGAAGAATACCATGACAATTTAGTTCTAGAAGGAGTTGTAAAATCATAATAATAGTAGAATTTTAATTTCTTTCATGTAATGAAAATAGTAATCAGAATTGTATTAGGATTACTATTCTCCTTCTCATATATTTTCTTTCTTTTTTATTTTTGATTTCTTTTAGGATTCGTATTTCTAATTCAAATGTAACTTAGAAAGCACAATTTTGTAGCCTATATAAAATCTCTATGCATTCACTTTGAACAATCAGTTAACAAAGAAATCAATGAAAATTTGTTATTCTCTTTGAGAAAATCATGAATTCTCTTTTTATTAGTGGTGGGTAACCTATTTGACCCCGATTAGTGGTGGGATTCCCTAACTGATTTATTGGTCACTATAATTTTGTTTCTCCTCTCCACAATAAATTTTTTCTCTCTAAAAGTGTTGTCAAATTCTTCTATCTCTCTATGTCTTCAGCCGACCTCGACGCTCATTGTTCCCCTCTTCCGCGCCACTGAAGCTGAGGCCATCCAGGACTTTCCCATGTCATCAAGATCAGATAGAAAATAGATTTGCATAAGCAGAATTTTACATTAGAAAGCTTCCTTGTTCGGCCAATATCTCACTTAATCGAAGTGTAAATCGCGCACCTTTTGAAGCAATGAATTCATGACAGAAAGAGCTACAATATTGAAGAATCTTAGAAAAATAGAGAAAATCAAATTTATTTCACATATAATTTAAGAGGTACGAAGCTTGGTATTAGAGCTACAAAGGATTATCCTGACATATAAGAGCAGTGTGAGAGTTCTTCCTCAAACTCAACATAGTCGAGTTCTTTCTGTTGGCCCAGAGGCCTTCCACCCTAGTTTTGATGATGATTAACTCATGTAGTTATATGTTTACTAATAATCTTGTGATTTTAAGTTTCAGATCATTAACAAGATGTTAGTTGGTGATTAGCTTCAACGAAGGAGTTTAGAAGCTTTTCATGGCGATCCCAGGGCCAAAGCATCAAGATCATACCTTGCCTAGCTCATGGATCACGGCGTTTGTGGACCGAGTCGACTTGAAGATGAAGATCGTCAAGAAGACTTAGGTATCATAGAGTTTAGTGTGTTTAGATCCATATTGTAAAGCTTAGTATAGTTGATATGCTCAAGTGCACAAACACACGCGTTTTATGTTTGGTTTTTGGTTTTCATGAATAGTTGATCAAAACAAGTTTAATTGATATATGTATAGTTGTTTCATTCTATACATACATGCTTAACTCTTAAACAAACTTATTTGGACTTTCCTATTCATGTATTGAAAAATCCAAGTTTGATAAAAATACATGTTTTGGTTTTGGTAAAAATGTTAAGAAACAAAAATGGTTTCATATGCTTGATATTTGAGTAGAAATATTTATCACATGTTTTTATATCAATACAATATGATAAAAACATTTTTGAGATTTTTAGAAAAGATAAAAGAATTTTTATAAAATATTTTTTCCTTGTTTTTTCTGACCCAGGCTGTGACTGACAGGCCAGGTCGGTCGACCGGAACGGTTGACCGCACCATGGGCCGGTCGACCCTTGAGGTCGACCGACGTGCACAGACTTGTGCACGTCTGGCAGACTCAAGCTCGGTCGACCGGACGGTCAACCGGGTCTGAGAGCAGTGCTCTCTGTTTGTTTGGGTCGACCGGGCGGTCTACCGGGTTTGCCCAACGGTCATAAATATGACCGTTGGCGGTCGACCGGGCGGCCGACCGCCAAGCCTGTCAGGCTGCCACATCAGCCTAACGGCTAGTTTCAGGGTTTGGCCTATATAAACCCCATCTCTTTGGGATTTTGGCTAAGGTTTTGATAAGAGAAAAATTGTTGTTTCCCTAGTGTTAAAAACAAGTTTTCAAAAGTGTTTTTGGGCTTTAAACTTCCAATCTTTAATGTTTTTCAAGGGTTTTGGAAAATAAAAAAAACTAGGTTTTGGGATATTGTTTTGGTTTGTCATTTCTATCATCTACAAGAGATTTCCTAAGTAGTTTTTTCTTTGTTGCTTGTTTTCAAAAACACCTTGATTTCACACTTGAGCTATATCTTCTATCCTAATCTATTTAGGATCTTTTGTTTAGTGGAAAAGAGAGATTAGTTTGTGGTTGAAAGAAACCACTTGTTGTAAACACCCTTGCTTTTGTTGTATCCCTCTTAGGTAGAGGTTGATCGGGTGATTGGTTTACTCCCTCTTGGTGAGGTGGACTTGGTTGTTGTTTGCTCCCTCTAGTGAGAGGTGGAGTTTGGATTGTAAACCCTCTTCGATAGAGGTGTTGGTTGTTGGCTTACCCCTCGGTTGTGAGGTGGTTGTTTGAGAGAGGAGTTTGGTACTCCTAGTATTGTAACAAATCCTCCTCGGTGGAGGTTCCCTCGGTGGGAGATAGTGGATTGGAAATCCTACACGGTGGTGTAGGCGGGGATGTAGAGCAAGGTGCTCGAACCTCGAAATATATCTTGGCCTTTGCGTTTGATCCATTGTCTCTCTAACTCTCTCTATTTTATTTGTGCAAAGCATCATTCTTCATTCACTCATATCATATTTGCTTGTGTTGTGCCTTGCATATTTCATATTGATATATCTTGTATATGCTTGGTTGTTTGTGTGTGCCTCACTTGTACTTAACCACAAGAGCTTCATATAGCACCTCAACCCATATCTAGGGGAATCAAGAGGAGTTAGTCCAGAGCCCTTCACGGGGAATTCGGCTACACTTGTGCGTTGTACTAAGTGTGTTGCAATATTGTTCTTAAGCTTCCGCATTTAGCGCACTTAGTTTATAGATTAGCACTTACACCTATTCACCCCCCCTCTAGTTGTTTTTCAATTGGTATCAGAGCCTACGCTCCTGATACTTAGGCTTAACATCCTAGGAGTAAGATCCTTTGATTGCTAATCTTGTTTGCATTTGCTTGTTTGCACACATATAGTTTACCATGGACTTCATAACCCCACCTAGTTTTAACCCTTCCAACATTGTTGTTTGGAAGTATAGGATGTCCATGTACCTAAAGACCCTAGGTTTGCATGTTTTCCTTGCCGCTACCAAGAGATGTTACCTTGGTGATCGCAAGCATATAGGGGCCAATGCACTAGCCCTTGAGGCTATTAGAAGCACATTAAATAAAGAATATCTTTTACTTGCTTCTAACTTTGATTCCGCATTTGCAGTGTGGAACATGTTGACAACCACCACCACCTCCGAGCTTCAAATGCCAATTCAACAA
The DNA here is from genome assembly GCA_038442645.1 of Agave tequilana. Taxonomy (NCBI): domain Eukaryota; kingdom Viridiplantae; phylum Streptophyta; class Magnoliopsida; order Asparagales; family Asparagaceae; genus Agave; species Agave tequilana. The sequence continues at coordinate 42,845 of JAVJIF010004893.1, forward strand.
GAAGAGGAGACTAGCGGAGAATCTGATTCACAATGCTTCATGGTCCAAGGGAATGACTCCCTTGAGGTACAATCGGAAACCCACTTAGATAGTGATGATTGCTCTAGTTCTTCATGTGATGATTATGATGCTCATGCCTTAAATGAAGAACTATCTATAGTTTGTGAAAAATTAATAGAAAAATATAAAGTTTTGAAAAAGAAAAGTCTAAGCCTTGAAAATGAAAATAAGGGTTTGCATTCTAGACTTAAAAATGTTTTGCAAGAGAAGGTTGAGGTCTATAATGAAAGGGATTCATTGAGATCTCAATTAGACCTTGCACTAAAAGAAAATGAATTTTTAAAATCTAAAAATGATTGCCATGCTATTTTAAAGAAGAATGAAAACTTGTCTTCTAAAGTAGATTTTGTTTTAAAAGAAAATGTTGCTTTAAAAAATAAAATAATTTCTATTTCAAATGATCTAGATGTTTGTTTAACGAAAAATATTGTTTTGCAAAACAAAATTGATTCTCATGTTTGCCATGCTAGGGTAGTATCACACTCTTCACCTATTGCATGCTCCACTTCTTCTTTGATAGAAAATGATATAAATTTAATTAAGAAGAAAATGGATTGTTTGGGCTCCACTATGAGCCAATGTGCCATGAACCATACACGCTTGGAATCCTTGGTTCGAAAGAAACAAGTTCCATCTTTTCATGCACACCCTCCACGGCATACACATGCTCCTCACGGACACCATCACACTATGTATGCTCATGTGTACACTTGTACACATTGTGGACGTAAGGGCCACCTTGCTAAATTTTTCTTTGATAGATTACATAATGTAAATTTAGTAAAGAACTTTGTTTGGGTTAGAGAAGGTACTAACCCCCATGGACCCAATAAGATGTAGGTACCAAAGACCACCCCTCCTTTATTTGATGTAGGTGTGGGCTCTCACATGACGTGAGAGTATAGGTACCTTGGAGTGGATGCGTTCCGTGCTTAAAGAGAACCAATTGGATGCATCACTTTCAAGGGGAGTTTGGTGGAGAGGACCACCATGTTTTGGAGACAAGGAGAGTTGCCTTCTAGGTTTTGGTAACGATTCCTAACTCCTATTTATTATATGCATGCTTTTCATGATTGATTGTTTATAGCATGTTTGTAGATTATTGTGTTAATGCCATGTTTATTAGATCCTTGACATGCATGTATAGCCCTTTGAGACACCCATGTTTAAATATGGATTATTATTTTGTGTTCTCACCATTTGTTAGCTATCATGTCTATCATAGGTTTAATAACATGTGGATTATCATAATAATCATGTTTAAGTTTACCATGATGATTTTTATTTTGTTTGATGCTTCATGATTTGATTACATGTTTAGATGTTAGTTTTCACTAAAACTAGGTATATACTTGTACATATAGTGGGCCACAAATAATTTATATATGTTTGTACTTGAATGCTTATTTGAACCCATTAGATGTGCTAGTATAGTCTAGTTTTGATGATTCATACATTTTAAACTTGTATTCCCATTTTTGAATTTGTTTTATGAGTTTTCATTTCATGTATATGTTTATTTTGCCAAACTTTAAGAGATACATGTATACCCCTTGAGTCATTTACCTTTCATGCAAATCTATATATATAGACTCAATTGTGTTTAGGGATATGTATGTATACTTATTGTGTTGACAATTCATACATATACCTTGAAATTAAAATTAGTTAATGAAAATTTTGTCTTTCATGTTTTCATGTTTGATGTTTAACTTCATGTATATGTCTATCATGTCCAAACTATTAGATAAACATGTTTATCCTTTTGAGCCACGTGCCTTAATGCATATATTTTTTTTGTGGACTCATTGTGTTTGGATATGTATGTATACTTTAGTTTGTATTAGACATACATATGCCTTGAAGATTAAATAGTTTTGATATTTTTCATGTTTTCATTGTTTAAGGAATAATTGAGCTTAATGAAAAATTTTCATGATTATGATCCTCACATTTTATTTGTACACTCACATTTATTGCTTGCTCATGTTTTGTTTTCATGAGTCATATTTATGCTTAATTAGATTAGAGTGTTGATTATCATGTGGATTTCATGTTTCATGAAAAACAATTTTGTGTTTATTCCTTGCTTGAAGGATTTCGTACTAGTTAAATAAAACTTTCTATTTTAAACTAGTTCGTATTCTTTGTTTTGATAATATGAGTTATACCATGCTATTATTATTGTCTCAATTGGTATCATTGAACTCTTTCAATTGGTATCAATCTTGACATTTTTTGTATACTCATATAGTGTTTTTGTGTAAGTTAAATTGAAAGCATACATACACATAACATATGGTATTAGTCTTTCATTTCAATGGTATCAATTTCATTTGGTATCTAATTTCTTATACATATATGTTTTGTTTGTGCCTACTATATTCATATATCTTAGAGCACAAATTTTGTTTATGCTAAAGCTTGAGTTTCAACTTTATTTCAATTGATTTAGTTTTTCAATTGATATCTTTAAACAAGCTTATGCATGTGTTTAGTTTGTATTTCATAAAGGGGGAGAAAGATTCAATTTTCTTATTTCAATTGGTATTTGTATTTTCACTCCCTTACTTTATGGTAGAATATAAAGTTTAATTTGGTATCAATAAATCTCATCATTGTTTCTAAATTGATATCAAAAATAAAAAATTTTGTTTAAAGAAAAAAATTCAAAGTTTTTGATTTATGTTGCCTATATGCAAGGAGAGCTTAACATCTCTTCTACATATAGATTCATGTTGAGTGTATCTTGTATTGAGGAGCTTGATAACTCTTCTTTATGTGATACACGTGTGTAAGGGGAGCTTCACATCTCTCCTTATGCATTACATAATATGTGTTATGTGAATTGGGGCTTATCATCCCTTCTTCATATAATGCATATGTGTAGGGAAGTTAACTTAGCGTCTTCCTCTTCATGAATGTATATAGCATATACCATTTATTGATTATTTTATGTTTACTTTCAATTGATATCAAGATGCTACTTTGTCATATTTTTAATTGATATCATAGTTGTTTGATCATACCCCTTATTGACATTGTGTTTTATTTTTAGACAAAAAGGGGGAGAAGATTTTATTTTAAATACTTACCCCTTATTGGTCTTTTTGTTTTTGACAAAAAGGGGGAGAAAAAGTTGTTTTTGTGTTTTTACTCCTTTGTTGATGATTGACAAAAGGGGGAGAAGAATTTGAGCTAATATGCACATGAGTTAATATGCACATGTTTTATGCATATTTGTGTTTTGCATATATTAAGGTTAATTGTTTAATTTTAATTGATCTCTAGAGCATGTTTTGTTTTGAATATTTCATTTGGTATCTAGAGCATCTTGTTTATGCATTGTCCTTCATGCATATTTATGTTTATTTGTTTTATGCATGAGTTAAGGGGGAGCTTCTTTGAAGCTTAACTTTAATCCATGCATATATAACTCCATGAGTTTTGTCATCATCAAAAAGGGGGAGATTGTTGGCCCAGAGGCCTTCCACCCTAGTTTTGATGATGATTAACTCATGTAGTTATATATTTACTAATAATCTTGTGATTTTAAGTTTCAGATCATTAACAAGATGTTAGTTGGTGATTAGCTTCAACGAAGGAGTTTAGAAGCTTTTCATGGTGATTTCAGGGCCAAAGCATCAAGATCATACCTTGCCTAGCTCAAGGATCACGGCGTTTGTGGACCGAGTCGACTTGAAGATGAAGATCGTCAAGAAGACTTAGGTATCATAGAGTTTAGTGTGTTTAGATCCATATTGTAAAGCTTAGTATAGTTGATATACTCAAGTGCACAAACACACACGTTTTATGTTTGGTTTTTGGTTTTCATGAATAGTTGATCAAAACAAGTTTAATTGATATATGTATAGTTGTTTCATTCTATACATGCATGCTTAACTCTTAAACAAACTTATTTGGACTTTCCTATTCATGTATTGAAAAATCCAAGTATGATAAAAATACATGTTTTGGTTTTTGGTAAAAATATTAAGAAACAAAAATGGTTTCATATGCTTGATATTTGAGTAGAAATATTTATCACATGTTTTTATATCAATGCAATATGATAAAAACATTTTTGGGATTTTTAGAATAGATAAAAGAATTTTTATAAAATATTTTTTCCCAGTTTTTTCTGACCCAGGCTGTGACTGACAGGCCAGGTCGGTCGACCGGAACGGTCGACCGTACCATGGGCCAGTCGACCCTTAAGGTCGACCGACGGGCACAGACTTGTGCACGTCTGGCAGACACAAGCTCGGTCGACCGGGCGGTCGACCGGGTCTGAGAGCAGTGCTCTCTGTTTGTTTGGGTCGACCGGGCGGTCGACCGGGTTTGCCCAACGGTCATAAATATGACCGTTGGCGGTCGACCGGGCGGCCGACCGCCAAGCCTGTCAGGCTGCCACATCAGCCTAACGGCTAGTTTCAGGGTTTGGCCTATATAAACCCCATCTCTTTGGGATTTTGACTAAGGTTTTGATAAGAGAAAAATTGCTGTTTCCCTAGTGTTAAAAACAAGTTTTCAAAAGTGTTTTTGGGCTTTAAACTTCCAATCTTTATTGTTTTTCAAGGGTTTTGGAAAATCAAAGAAAACTAGGTTTTTGGGATATTGTTTTGGTTTGTCATTTCTATCATCTACAAGAGATTTCCCAAGTAGTTTTTTCTTTGTTGCTTGTTTCCAAAAACACCTTGATTCCACACTTGAGCTATATCTTCTATCCTAATCTATTTAGGATCTTTTTTTTAGTGGAAAAGAGAGATTGGTTTGTGGTTGAAAGAAACCACTTGTTGTAAACACCCTTGCTTTTGTTGTATCCCTCTTAGGTAGAGGTTGATCGGGTGATTGGTTTACTCCCTCTTGGTGAGGTGGAGTTGGTTGTTGTTTGCTCCCTCTAGTGAGAGGTGGAGTTTGGATTGTAAACCCTCTTCGGTAGAGGTGTTGGTTGTTGGCTTACCCCTCGGTTGTGAGGTGGTTGTTTGAGAGAGGAGTTTGGTACTCCTAGTGTTGTAACAAATCCTCCTCGGCGGAGGTTCCCTCGGTGGGAGATAGTGGATTGGAAATCCTACACGGTGGTGTAGGCGGGGATGTAGAGCAAGGTGCTCGAACCTCGAAACATATCTTGGCCTTTGCGTTTGATCCATTGTCTCTCTAACTCTCTCTATTTTATTTGTGCAAAGCATCATTCTTCATTCACTCATATCATATTTGCTTGTGTTGTGCCTTGCATATTTCATATTGATATATCTTGTATATGCTTGGTTGTTTGTGTGTGCCTCACTTGTACTTAACCACAAGAGCTTCATATAGCACCTCAACTCATATCTAGGGGAATCAAGAGGAGTTAGTCCAGAGCCCTTCACGGGGAATTCGGCTACACTTGTGCGTTGTACTAAGTGTGTTGCAATATTATTCTTAAGCTTCCGCATTTAGCGCACTTAGTTTATAGATTAGCACTTACACCTATTCACCCCCCTCTATGTGTTTTTCACTTTCCAACTCAGGGAGAATGATGCAGACATTATGAAGTCGAAGACCAATTCAAAAATTTGAAAAGTGTACCAAAAGAGATCCAAGAATACTATGACAATTTGGTTTTAGAAGAAATTATAAAATCAGAGCAATAGTAGGATTTTAATTTCTTTCATTTAGCGGAAATAGTAATCCGAATTACATTAGGATAACTATTCTCCTTCTAATATATTTTTCTTTCTTTTAGATTTTTGATATCTTTTAGAATTAATATTTCTAATCAATTGTAATTTGGAGAGCACAATTTTGTAGCCTATGTAAGACTCTCATGTATTCAATTTGAACAATCAATGAACAATGAAATCAATAAAATTTTGTTACTCTCATGTATAATATATATAGATAACAATATTTCTCATATCAACTGATCCGATAGGATTTATAAAAATTTAATTCCTCTTTGGATTTCTCCAGATGAATTAACAAAATTCATTTCACACAGATACAATAAATTTAAAAACATTAAGAATCTCTGAAAAATCTCATTAACTAAATATTAATATAAAAATCTAGGGTTTAATAACCCGAGTGTTACAGGTAGCATCCCTCTCTTCCTCAAGAGAGAGGTCTTAAGTTCAATCCCCTTAGTTGTCAAACGAGAGATTTAACTTGGTTAATTAGTGTTGGGTGTGTGTAGGCTTGAGGGTGACCTCCAGATTATTTCTAAAAAGAAAAAAAAATCAAGATTTCGTGTTTCTTTTAATATTAATTATTATTACAAGATTAATTACCAAATTCTCCTCCTTGCTGAATCGTCAACTCTAGGGATTCTAAGTAATTCACTGACCAAAGCTGGCGAAGAAGGGAACGGGTTTATTCAGTTCAAAATTATCCATATGCATGGATCATTTGTTATCAGAAAAACGATGGAGTACTCCATGCATGTTCATAACTTACACATGGGCGGCTGTTTTACACTCCACCCGCATGCTGCTACTGATGAAGACTCATGGAACAAACCAGACTCAGTACATAAAATGTGCTTCAAAGTTCAAAATGAATTAGACATCGAGGGTGACCTCCAGATTCTTTCTAAAAAGGAAAAAAAATCAAGATTTCGTTTTTCTTTTGATATTAATTATTATTACAAGATTAATCACCAAATTCTCCTCCTTACTGAATCGTCAACTCTAGGGGTTCTAAGTAATTCACTGACCAAAGCGGGCGAAGAAGGGAATGGGTTCATTCAGTTCAAAATTTATCCATATGCATGGATCATTTGTTGCGATTGATTGAGATGAGATATATCAAGCCATGTTATCAGAAAAACAATGGAGTACTCCATGCACGTTCATACCTTACACATGGGTGGCTGTTTTACACTCCACCCGCATGCTGCTACTGATGTAGACTCATGGAACAAACCAGACTCAGTACATATAATGTGCTTCAAAATTCAAAATGAATTAGACATCGAGGGTGACCTCCAGATTCTTTCTAAAAAGAAAAAAAATCAAGATTTCGTGTTTCTTTTGATATTAATTATTATTACAAGATTAATCACTGAATTCTCCTCCTTGCTGAAACGTCAACTCTAGGGGTTCTAAGTAATTCACTGACCAAAGCTGGCAAAGAAGGGAATGGGTTCATTCAGTTTAAAATTTATCCATATGCATGGATCATTTGTTACGATTGATTGAGATGAGATATATCAAGCCATGTTATCAGAAAAGCAATGGAGTACTCCATGCACGTTCATACCTTACGCATGGGCGGCTGTTTTACACATGCACGTTGATTTTCTTTTTCATTTTAGAAAGAATCTGGAGGTCACCCTCGATATCTAATTCATTTTGAATTTTGAAGCACATTTTATGTACTGAGTCTGGTTTGTTCCATGAGTCTACATCAGTAGCAGCATGCGGGTGGAGTGTAAAACAAAAAAACAATGGAGTACTCCATGCGCGTTCATACCTTACACATGGGCGGCTGTTTTACACTCCACCTGCATGCTGCTAGTGATGTAGACTCATGGAACAAGCCAGACTCGGTACATAAAATGTGCTTCAAAATTCAAAATGAATTAGACATCAAGGGTGACCTCCAGATTCTTTCTAAAAGGAAAAAAAAATCAAGATTTCGTGTTTCTTTTGATATTAATTATTATTACAAGATTAATCACCGAATTCTCCTCCTTCTGAATCGTCAACTTTAGGGGTTCTAAGTAATTCACTGGCCAAAGCTAGCGAAGAAGGGAACGGGTTCATTCAGTTCAAAATTTATCCATATGCATGGATCATTTGTTATCAGAAAAACAATGGAGTACTCCATGCACGTTCATACCTTACACATGGGCGGTTGTTTTACACTCCACCCGCAAGCTGCTATTGGTGTAGACTCATGGAACAAACCAGACTCAGTACATAAAAGTGCTTCAAAATTCAAAATGAATTAGACATTGAGGGTGACCTCCAGATTCTTTCTAAAAAGGAAAAAAAAATCAAGATTTTGTGTTTCTTTTGATATTAATTATTATTACAAGATTATTCACCGAATTCTCTTCCTTGCTGAATCGTCAACTCTAGGGGTTCTAAGTAATTCACTGACCAAAGCTGACGAAGAAGGGAACGGGTTCATTCAGTTCAAAATTTATCCATATGCATGGATCATTTATTATTAGAAAAACAATGGAGTACTTCATGCACGTTCATACCTTACACATGAGCGGCTGTTTTACACTCCACCCGCATGCTGCTAGTGATGCAGACTCATGGAACAAACCAGACTCAGTACATAAAATGTGCTTCAAAATTCAAAATGAATTAGACATCGACGGTGACCTCCGGATTCTTTCTAAAAAGAAGAAATAAATGAAGATTTCGTGTTTCTTTTGATATTAATTATTATTACAAGATTAATCACCGAATTATCCTCCTTGCTGAAACGTCAACTCTAGGGGTTCAAAGTAATTCACTGACCAAAGCTGGCGAAGAAGGGAATGGGTTCATTCAGTTCAAAATTTATCCATTTGCATGGATCATTTGTTATCAGAAAAACAATGGAGTACTCCGTGAACGTTCATACCTTACACATGGGCGGCTGTTTTACACTCCACCCGCATGCTGCTACTGATGTAGACTCATGGAATAAACTAGACTCAGTACATAAAATGTGCTTCAAAATTCAAAATGAATTAGACATCGAGGGTGACCTCCAGATTCTTTCTAAAAAGGAAAAAAAATAATCAAGATTTCGTGTTTCTTTTGATATTAATTATTATTACAGGATTAATCACCGAATTCTCCTCCTTGCTGAATCGTCAACTCTAGGGGTTCAAAGTAATTCACTGACCAATGCTGGCGAAGAAGGGAACGGGTTCATTCAGTTCAAAATTTATCCATTTGCATGGATCATTTGTTATCAGAAAAACAATGGAGTACTCCATGAACGTTCATACCTTACACATGGGCGGTTGTTTTACACTCCACCCGCATGCTGCTACTGATGTAGACTCATGGAATAAACTAGACTCAGTACATAAAATGTGCTTCAAAATTCAAAATGAATTAGACATCGAGGGTGACCTCCAGATTCTTTCTAAAAAGGAAAAAAAATCAAGATTTCGTGTTTCTTTTGATATTAATTATTATTACAAGATTAATCACCGAATTCTCCTCCTTGCTGAATTGTCAACTCTAGGGGTTCTAAGTTATTCACTGACCAAAGCAGGCGAAGAAGGGAACGGGTTCATTCAGTTCAAAATTTATCCATATGCATGGATCATTTGTTGCGATTGATTGAGATGAGATATATCAGGCCATGTTATCAGAAAAACAATGGAGTACTCCATGCACGTTCATACCATACACATGGGCGGCTGTTTTACACTCCACCCGCATGCTGCTACTGATGTAGACTCATGGAACAAACCAGACTCAGTACATAAAATGTGCTTCATAATTCTAAAAGAATTAGACATCGAGAGTGACCTCCAGATTCTTTCTAAAAAGAAAAAAAAATCAAGATTTCATGTTTCTTTTGATATTAATTATTATTACAAGATTAATCACCGAATTCTCCTCCTTCCTGAATGGTCAACTCTAGGGGTTCTAAGTAATTCGCTGGCCAAAGCTGGCGAAGAAGGGAATGGGTTCATTCAGTTCAAAATTTGTCCATATGCATGGATCATTTGTTGCGATTGATTGAGATTAGATATATCAAGCCATGTTATCAGAAAAACAATGGAGTACTCCATGAACGTTCATTCCTTACACATGGGCGGCTATTTTACACATGCACGTTAATTTTTTTTTCCATTTTAGTAAGAATCTAGAGGTCACCCTCGATGTCTAATTCATTTTGAATTTTGAAGCACATTTTATGCACTGAGTCTGGTTTGTTCCATGAGTCTACATCAGTAGCAGCATGCGGGTGGAGTGTAAAACAGCCGCCCATGTGTAAGGTATGAAGGTGCATGGAGTACTCCATTGTTTTTCTGATAACAAGTGATCCATGCATATGGATAAATTTTGAACTGAATGAACCCGTTCCCTTCTTCGCCATCTTTGGTCAGTGACTTACTTAGAACCCCTAGAGTTGACGATTCAGCAAGGAGGAGAATTCGGTGATTAATCTTGTAATAATAATCAATAACAAAAGAAACACGAAATCTTGATTTTTTTTTTTTAGAAAGAATCTGGAGGTCACCCTCGATGTCTAATTCATTTTGAATTTTGAAGCACATTTTATGTACTGAGTCTGGTTTGTTCCATGAGTCTACATCAGTAGCAGCATGCAAGTGGAGTGTAAAACAGCAGCCCATGTGTAAGGTATGAACGTGCATGGAATACTCCATTGTTTTTCTATTTTACACTCCACCCGCTTGCTGCTACTGATGTAGACTCATGGAACAAATCAGACTCAGTACATAAAATGTTCTTCAAAGTTCAAAATGAATTAGACATCGAGGGTGACCTCCAGATTCTCTCTAAAAAGAAAAAATAAATCAAGATTTCGTGTTTCTTTTGATATTAATTATTATTACAAGATTAATCACCGAATTCTCCTCCTTGCTGAATCGTCAACTCTAGGGGTTCTAAGTAATTCACTGATCAAAGCTGGCGAAGAAGGGAACGGGTTCATTCAGTTCAAAATTTATCCATATGCATGGATCATTTGTTATCAGAAAAACAATGGAGTACTCCATGAACTTTCATACCTTACACCTGGGCGGCTGTTTTACACTCCACCCGCATGCTGCTACTGATGTAGATTCATGGAACAAACTAGACTCAGTACATAAAGTGTGCTTCAAAATTCAAAATGAATTAGACATCAAGGGTGACCTCCAGATTCTTTCTAAAAAGGGAAAAAAATCAAGATTTCGTGTTTCTTTTGATATTAATTATTATTACAAGATTAATCACCGAATTCTCCTCCTTGCTGAATCGTCAACTCTAGGGGTTCTAAGTAATTCACTGACCAAAGCTAGTGAAGAAGGGAACGTGTTCATTCAGTTCAAAATTTATCCATATGCATGGATCATTTGTTGCGATTGATTGAGATGAGATATATCAGGCCATGTTATCAGAAAAACAATGGAGTACTCCATGCACGTTCATACCTTACACATGGGCGGCTGTTTTACACTCCACCCGCATGCTACTACTGATATAGACTCATGGAACAAACCAGACTCAGTACATAAAATGTGCTTCATAATTCAAAATGAATTAGACATCGAGAGTGACCTCCAGATTCTTTCTAAAAAGAAAAAAAAAATCAAGATTTCATGTTTCTTTTGATATTAATTATTATTACAAGATTAATCACCGAATTCTCCTCCTTCCTGAATGGTCAACTCTAGGGGTTCTAAGTAATTCGCTGGCCAAAGCTGGCGAAGAAGGGAATGGGTTCATTCAGTTCAAAATTTGTCCATATGCATGGATCATTTGTTGCGATTGATTGAGCTGAGATATATCAAGCCATGTTATCAGAAAAACAATGGAGTACTCCATGAACGTTCATTCCTTACACATGGGCGGCTATTTTACACATGCACGTTAATTTTTTTTTCCATTTTAGTAAGAATCTAGAGGTCACCCTCGATGTCTAATTCATTTTGAATTTTGAAGCACATTTTATGCACTGAGTCTGGTTTGTTCCATGAGTCTACATCAGTAGCAGCATGCGGGTGGAGTGTAAAACAGCCGCCCATGTGTAAGGTATGAAGGTGCATGGAGTACTCCATTGTTTTTCTGATAACAAGTGATCCATGCATATGGATAAATTTTGAACTGAATGAACCCGTTCCCTTCTTCGCCAGCTTTGGTCAGTGACTTACTTAGAACCCCTAGAGTTGACGATTCAGCAAGGAGGAGAATTCGGTGATTAATCTTGTAATAATAATCAATAACAAAAGAAACACGAAATCTTGATTTTTTTTCTTTTTAGAAAGAATCTGGAGGTCACCCTCGATGTCTAATTCATTTTGAATTTTGAAGCACATTTTATGTACTGAGTCTGGTTTGTTCCATGAGTCTACATCAGTAGCAGCATGCGAGTGGAGTGTAAAACAGCAGCCCATGTGTAAGGTATGAACGTGCATGGAATACTCCATTGTTTTTATGTTTTACACTCCACCCGCATGCTGCTACTGATGTAGGCTCATGGAACAAACCAGACTCAGTACATAAAATGTTCTTCAAAGTTCAAAATGAATTAGACATCGAGGGTGACCTCCAGATTCTCTCTAAAAATAAAAAATAAATCAAGATTTCGTGTTTCTTTTGATATTAATTATTATTACAAGATTAATCACCGAATTCTCCTCCTTGCTGAATCGTCAACTCTAGGGGTTCTAAGTAATTCACTGATCAAAGCTGGCGAAGAAGGGAACGGGTTCATTCAGTTCAAAATTTTTCCATATGCATGGATCATTTGTTATCAGAAAAACAACGGAGTACTCCATGAACTTTCATACCTTACACCTGGGCGGCTGTTTTACACTCCACCCGCATGCTGCTACTGATGTAGATTCATGGAACAAACTAGACTCAGTACATAAAGTGTGCTTCAAAATCAAAATGAATTAGACATCAAGGGTGACCTCCAGATTCTTTCTAAAAAGGGAAAAAAAATCAAGATTTCGTGTTTCTTTTGGTATTAATTATTATTACAAGATTAATCACCGAATTCTCCTCCTTGCTGAATCGTCAACTCTAGGGGTTCTAAGTAATTCACTGACCAAAGCTAGTGAAGAAGGGAACGTGTTCATTCAGTTCAAAATTTATCCATATGCATGGATCATTTGTTGCGATTGATTGAGATGAGATATATCAAGCCATGTGTAATGCCCCGATCCGGAGGGTACGGATATGTTACTGCGACGTATATACACAGGTCGAAAATATCCTCACGTATATACACTAAGCATCAGTACAGGCAGGAATCAGAGTACGGAAGCACAGTGGTAATATACAATCCAACAATAATAACACCAGTACACAGTTATCACAGGGCATGATATAATATCTGAAGAATATATGATCACTAAGAAGCACAAAATTAGGATGCACAATATGAAATACTAGAAAGTACTCACGAGTTGCAAGATGAGAATCTCGTGAGCCGATCATGAGGAGGCAGGAAGAAATAGGGTCCGGACAGGCAACTGCTAATCCACGCTCCCGCTGCACCACTCTGATCAGGTACGCAAGGCTACGGTCCAGACTACAGGGTCTGGACATGAGAATCCAGGGTTGTTAGCAACCCTAGCGAATACATATGATAAAGCCAAATAGCGTGCATAACAGGCACACGTGTACATGATCAAGTGATGTGGTCCAGTCATGCAGATACAGGAAATGACAAGTAATATAAAGGAAATGAGAGTAAATCCGAGATCAAGTAAATACATGTATGTCAGTAAATCTGAATGGAAAACATGCATGGAAAGCAGTATAGAGAGCATAGGTACACATAATCATGCGACAAAATATGGCAACATGTGATAAATACACTAAACACGTGATAAATATAAGTATGGACAAAACTAGTTATATAAGCTCAGATTATGGATTCATGGGGTTGATACGTCGAGGGGATAATCCAAAGAAGGAAACCCTCATCTATATACCACATATCCGATGTCACCAGAGTTCATACAACTTGAGTTGCCCTCAGGGTAACAGAACTAGAGTGTGTCTGGAGTAACCATGGTATCATAGAGGTCATGGGTTATAAAACAGGGTATCAACTCAAAGCATAATACTGTAACTGGAGAATATAAAGGTGTTGCATTTTAATTTATCCAATAATAATAATCAGTACCGTTTGATATTTCAATCGCCTCCCACCAGCGCCTCACATCAGTGGTAGTCCATACTAGAGTTCGCACTCTGTAGAACTTACCCGGGTCTGACATGTGAGTACCAGGACCCGGACAAAGGAGAGACCAAATATCACACGTTCCTAACATTAATGATGTTTGGTTGTTTTATGTTATTCATCCGATTCATATGCTTTTGTAGGTGCTACCGGCACACATACATCCACTTATGAACAAAATGAGTTATTATTTAGAAACTGATAAATCTGATGGCTCATATTTATAGTGGGTCCCGTCTCTGCCCAGGACTGGCTCAGGAGTACAGACTACTGCTTCTGGGGACTTATCATTACGCGCTCCACACGACACTTCAGATTCAGGCTACTACTTTCGGGGACTTATCATTACGCGCCCCACACGACACTTCAGAAATATCACCATTATAATATGACATCATACCGGTTTCCATTAGTTTCCCCCACCCAGTGTAAGTTGAGTATTTTATTATATATATTGTCCGAAGATAATGTCTACAAGTGTATACAGTATAACCATGATTATCCAACTATGGAAATTAACAGGAGTATAATATCAGGAGTCACCCTTTTTTAGGGGTTCAGGAGTACTGGAGTTCAGGAGATACACGAGTACAGGAGTACAGGAGATACAGGAGTACCAGAAGTCTGGTCACATAATAATCATGAATATGCCAGGTAATACAGGTGCCGGGTGTCAGGTGTCAGATATCAGGTGTTATATATCATGTGGCAAATATAGCATGTCAAATACCGGTGTTATATATCAAGTGTCAAATATTGCATGGCAAGTACCGATGTCAGATATCATATGCCAAATATAGCATGGCAGGTACCGGTATCATATATAGCATGACAAATATCGGTGTCAAATATAACATGGCAAGTGTCGGTGTCAAATATGGCAAATGTCGGTGTCCGGTATCATGTGTCAAATATAGCATGGCAAGCACCGAGTGTAACATATCAGTGTCGGTGTTATACATATCAACTTACATATCATGTATAAAAAGCAGGATAACAGTTGTTAGACATGAAATGATGGTAATACAACATGAAATATCAAAAGAAATGTACTCGCATAATGATAAAATGGATGCATGTTCAAAAGAAACTGTACTCGCCTCAATACCGAAACGCAATACCGAGTAATATCCGAACACCACGTTCAAGCCAACAATCCAAATATATATAATAATATAATAATAATACTATATATATATTTTTGAGAGAAGAAGAAAGGAGAGAGAGAGGATTAGTTAGAGAGAGAAAGAGGGATTTCTAGAGAGAGAAAGCTTAGGGAGAGAAAGAGGGATTTCTAGAGAGAGGAAGCCTTGGGAGAGAAAAAGGGATTTCTAGAGAGAAAATCTAGAGAGAAAAAGAGGGATTTCTAGAGAGAAAGAGGGATTTCTAGAGAGAAAAAATCTAGAGAGAAAGAGGGATTTCTAGAGAGAAAGTAGAGAGAGAAAGTCTAGAGAGAAAGAGTGATTTCTAGAGAGAGAAAGTTTAGAGAGAGAATGTCTAGAGAGAAAGAGTGATTTCTAGAGAGTGAAAATCTAGAGAGAGAAAGTCTAGAGAGAGAAAGAGAGATTTTAGAGAGAGTCTAGAGAGAGGGTTTTAGAGAGAGGGAGAGAGTAGAGAGAGGGACAGAGGAACCAAGATAGAGAGAGATGAGAGGGGGGGGAGAGAGATGAGAGGAGAGAAAGAGAGAGAAGGGAAGAAGGGGGCGCAGCCCCCCTTGCCCACGCCAAGCCCAGGCCGGCAGCCTGGGCTGGCTCTGTCGCCCCCTGGCGGCGGCCATGGAGGTGCAGGCCACTACACCGGCCGCCATGGCCGGCGTAGGCTGGGGTGGCCGCCAGCCACCCCAAAGAGAGGGGGAGGAGAGTGAGAGAGAGAAGAAAGAGAGGGGGAGAGAGGAATCTGAGAGGGAGAAGGGAGAGGGGGAAATTGCCCCCTCTCCGGACAGTGGCCATCGGTGGCGGCCCTAGCCGCCGGCGTGGCCAACAGAGAGAAAGGGAGAAAGGGAGAGAGGGAAAAAAGAGAGAGGAGGGGGGCTGTAGCCCTCCTCTGCCTACGCACAGGGGGCCAGGAGGCCCCCTGGCCGCGCCCAGCTGCTGGCGACGTGCCAGCGGCGGTCAGCTCCCACCTAGGCGCCGGAGGAAGGGAGGTCGGCCGCCAGATGAAGGAGGAAGGGAGAAGGAAAAGGAAAAAAGAAAAGAAAGAAAAAAGAAAAAGAGAAAAATGATGGAAAAAAGAGGAGAAATTTGTTTATTTAAAAAGGGAAATTGATGTGATGGGACATGGATGGCAGGTGATGTGATTAGGGGAGTGGGCTTTCAGGGTTGACTTTTGGGAAGGAAGGGAAAAAGAAATGGAGAAAGAGAAGGAAAGAATAATATTATTAAAATAGGGTAAAAATTTGACTGTTTCAGAATCGTTCCGAAAAATTTTAAAAATAGAAAATATTATTTTAAGATGCTTGGTGAAATCGGATTCAAGAAATTTAATGTAGATTTCTAATTAAAAATTCTGGAATCTTCTGGCGGTACTAGTCGACACCAAAACCGGTGGATTTTCCATAAATTCTGAAAAATCTTAAAAATGCCTTTAGTTAGAAAATAAGATTTTAAGTGTTAACGTGAAGCTGTTTCTAAAAATTCAACTCATTTGAAAACTAAAAATCTGGGAATCAGTCAGCAATGCCGACCGACACCGGTTTTGAAGAGTTTGCAAATAATTCTGAAAAATTCCAAAAAATCATGAAAAATCTAAAATATTGGAAAACGATGTTTGAAACTGAAATCGATCAAATCGGATTAGCAGAAAGGCCAAATCGAGCGAAGAACTAGGTTCGGGTCCCCGGCTCTGACTAGGGCTGACTCCGAGTCCACGAATCCAAATCCAACACAAAACAATCACATCAATAATCATAAAATAAAAACAAATACAAAATAAATCAAAGAAATATGATAGAAAAATCAGAATACGTATTTAAGTACGTATTCCAGGAATGGGGTGTTACATTCCATCCACCTTACAAAAATTTCGTCCTCGAAATTTCGATAAGGGGAAGGCGAACACAGAAGGAATAGGAATGAGGATTTATACCAATCAAGATATGAGCAACTGAGGGTAATTCCCACCAATCGACTGAATGGTAAACTCGGGACTGAGACACCTCGGCACTTCTACCGTATATATTCTCTGACGGTACCATCATAATACTGACCTGATGTCTGCTGATAAAAGAATATTACCAGAACTTCAAAAGACTAACCCATTCTGAATAATATTAAGTGAGCTGACTTGGTGAGTTATTCAATAATATTGCGAAGCAAAACTGATGAAACCCATAAAAATCCATAGAGGTGAAATCCATAATATAATATAAAGTCCCGCATGGCATGAAGCTGTCCTTGACAAAGAATCTGTAGTAGAATTACCGATCCTGCATACATACTACTTCTCTGAGAATAAACCAAAATACTGAAGATAAAGAAAACCCCGATAATACTGAGTATAAATAAAGAAGACCGACAATCAAGGATTTCTGAATACTGGGCATTGCATTCCCTGAAAGACATAACCAGGAATATAGAATAACCATGGAGAATTCTGAAGACTGACTTCTGAAAGATAACCCGACTGCAGAGAAAACATTAAAGAATACTCAATCCTTGCAAGGTTGGCCGAATGGATCGTTCATACGGATCATGGCAATAGCTCAGATACAGCGAGAAAATCCTGTACATCGGATCCATGAAAACATGCTAGGCGGAAGAAATCCAAGGAACGGGCTAGAGTGCTAAGCACTGAAGAGACTAGTCATGGGTGAAGTCAAGCCTAGGTGAGGCCATCGCGTAACACATCTCAGGCGTTAAGCATTATGGTGCAGCGGAGCTAACGCTCTGCGAGTCTCGCACTTGGCGGAGCTCACGCGACGAAGCCAGCGCGTAACACAACGCTAAATGCTAAGTACCATGGTACAGCGAAGCCCAACCCGGTTAGGTCAACGGGTGACTAGAACACAACCCTCGCTTGGCGAGGCTAGTGGGGTTCGTAGTCCATCAAATTAATAAAAACTGCCAGAAGTTGGTGGCTCTGAGAACACGATCAAGAATCACAATAACCAAATTTGTTCCGAATACTGTCTCCATAACTCTATCTGGCAGAAGCCCTGAATCTGGAATACTGTTTCATACCGACACTCCTCAGGTAATGATGCGGTCTGCCTAATTATATAAGTGATGACTACTCCACTTGCTGTGCTGATTTCCCCGTGATGTATCCATAAATACAAGAATAGAATGCGTGTAACGCCCCGCTCCCGCAGGTACGGGGACGTTATGGCGACGTACATACGCGAGGTGAAAACAACCTCACGCGTACGTTAAGCCTCAGTACAGTACAATACCTCCATATAGATATGTGGTCCAGCATGAAAGCAGTATAAGAATACCTGCAGAAAGAGGTCAGCGATCATAACAGATATGAAAACAAGGATAAATACGATAACAGAAATAAAACACTAAAATACCTATGAATAGTCCTGATACGGAATCTCCCATGTGACTCCAAGACATTCTCTGAAGCTATGGTAACTCGGATCTCCATCTGGGCATGCAAACCCAGGGTCGTCAGAAAGCGACCTAGTGAGTGGTAAAATGAAGAAGGCAGGAATATATACATAGTAATACAAGCACGATACTAATATAGAATACATGATGTGGTACAAGTGATATAATATCATAAGCATATAGGAAGCAGTAGCATGTTCATTTTTGTTACTTTATGTATAACCTGGATACTTTATCCGATATCATGTTACATGTATACTTGTTACTTTATCTGGTACATGTTACTCTTTTCGTGATAGCATACGACGCATGTTCTGCAATGCATATATTCTATTTTTTGTATAGCAGACATCATTACTGCATATGCCCACCTACATGTTTCTATTGCATATGTCCATCTGTATGTTCACTTCTATCACGTCACCACTAGCATGTTCATTTCTATCACGTCACCACTAGACAACATTATTTATGTATAACCTGGATACGCCTAGAGACATGACCAGATGATAACCGGCTAGGTAGTGATGGTATTAAAAGATAACATGCTTATATCTTTCATGTTTAGATACTTCTGTTGCTACTTATATCCTTATTATATGCTTAGGATATGGTGTCACTATTACAACAGCATGTATTATCTATTATTATTGTGCTTGCATTACTATAGTACATATTATTGCCTCCTTCATTTTACCACTCACTAGGTCGCTTTCTGACGACCTGGGTTTGCATGCCCAGGTTGGAGATCCGAGCTACCGTATTATCAGATAGTGCCTTGGCACATAGGAGATTCCTCATCGAGACTCATTATAGGTATCTTGGTGATTTATTTCTGTTATCTCATTTATCCCTATTTTTATATCTGTTATGATCACTAACCCCTTTCTGCAGGTATTCTTCTACTTATTTCCTGCTGGAATCATTGTGTCTACGGAGGTGATTCCCTGTACTGAGGCTTAACGTACGCGTGAGGTTGTTTTCATCTCGCGTATATACGTCGCCATAACGTCTCTGTATCCTTGGGATCGCGGCGTTACAGCCCGCCTCTACCTCCCCGACTCACAACCTGCAGAGAAGCTACCAATCCTTCTCTACTTTCACGGCGGTGGGTTCTACGAGGGGTCCCCCTTCGACGAGGGCGTTCACACTTTTGTGGAAGCCCTCTCCCACCAATCTCGTCTCCTGGCCGTCTCTGTTGGTTACCGCCTCGCCCCTGAACACAAACTCCCAGCTGCTTACGATGACGCACTGCTTGCACTCAAGTGGGTATTCAGTGGCGCGGATGAGTGGGTGGCCGAGCATGGAGACCTGGACCGCGTGTTTGCGGCAGGGGACAGCGCGGGGGCCAACATCACACACAACCTGACAATGGAATATACTGGAGCTGGAGCTACAGCGGGAGAGATGAAGATTAAAGGGATCGCACTGCTGTGTCCTTACTTCTGGGGGGTCGATCCACTTCCGGGCTAGCCCACGAACGAATTGGTGAGGATTGGGTTCAATTTGGCTTGGATTTATGTCGGTCTGTATCCGACTGACCACAGGGTGAATCCGCTGGCCCCGGATGCACCCAGCCTCAGAGGATGGGATGCGACAAGGTTTTTGTTTGTTTGGCAGACAAAGATTTTTGGTATCCGAGGGGAAACGCCTATGTTGAAGGTTGAAGGAGAGTGGGTGGAAAGGAGAGCTTGAGCCACAAGTGTATGAAGGTGTTGGTCATGTCTTCTGGTACTCTAACCTAGAGTCAGACATGGCCAAGAAGCTCATGGCCGACCTGCATGCCTTCTTCAGTACCAATTAACAGAAAAAGAAGATCAGCTCCAGTACTGATCTACTAGGCTAGGTATATATGCCCATGCATGCATACAACTGCAAGCATAAAGCCAATAATAAGCCTGCCTGCCTCCTAGCTAAATAAGTACCTTCATGGACCTCTTCTACAAGGGCACATGCTTTGCTTCTGTGACCGTACCGGTGTTTCATTTCATTTCAATGTATGTTTGTCTCTGTGTTTCAATCAATGCATAATAAGGATTGTTATGGTATGAGCATGTAATCAGGATAAATACAAACACAAACACATGAGGTCAGGAGCAAGTCCTATACTCTCAATCAACAACATATAGTTTCGCTATTTCAAGGGAGAGAAAGTTACAATATAAGAAGAGATCCACATTTCTTAATTATTCTCCTATGAAAGATGATATAACTCACAAAGCGAAGAATAATCCTCTGAAGGCTATAAACAAACACTATAATCTAAAATTGTTTCCCAATTTCAAATGATTTTTATTATTGACAAGTTTCTATTTGACTTTTTTTAGACTATAAGAATTTTTATAATTCACATAGAAATTTTGTATATTGGCAAAGGGAAAATTAATTCTTTATACAACAAATCACTAAATTCATAAGTTTTTCACAAGCAAGGGGAGGTAAGATTTTTAAGACAACCAATTATATGTTTGTAGTCATTAACTTGGGAAAAAACTGAACAAAATAAAGAATGAGAATTTGGAACCCTAAAGAGAGGAAGCATACAATAAGAAATGATAAATGAACTTACCTATAAAGTGAAGCGGATTTGAATCTAATTTTTTGTGAATATCCTTGTTCTCTCAAGGCTGGTGACAAGAATGCTGCCTCATCTATGATAATTGCAAAATTCACTTTTGGAATCCTAGCTAGTGCCACACCCTCACAGTACAATACAAAAAAAATATATACTCTTAGATAATGCACAAACTTGCGTGAAAATATTTAAACTACTGCAGTAAGTGATTTGTACCTTTGCTTGCAATCCAGTTAAAGCAGCAACCAAAATCCCTCCCTAATAAATAATTTCATAAACTATAATAGTTTTTAGAGGATATAATCCAATTGAAAAAACAAAATTTTCACTATTACATTGGATTATGTGTGTTGTTGTGGATGAAACATAAATATATGCTAGGTAGAAAGATGATTCTCCTCACTTATCTGGAAGGCAATTTTGCTGCTAATAAATAATTTCACAAAAAATTAATTACATGCTAATTAAGTATTTAAGGAATGCAATAAGAGTTCAATATTAGGTGGGAAAATTTTAGAAATACCTGTGAGAATCCCAACAGGGCATCAAATGGTCCATGGCGCTTGATCATAAGATCTTCAATGTATTCCAGACACTTATCATAATATTTGTACCTCAACCTAATGCAATCATAAACGATTTCTGGTTATAGTTATAACTTTAATAATTAATTACTATTAATGAATCAATTATTTTCATTGTTTTCTTTTCCTTATTTTCTGTTTCTGCACCAAGAACTAGTTAGTCTTGCCAATTATGTTTGATAATACGAAAACATAGGTGAAACTGTGAAAGTAAAGTCACCTTCATTTGATATGATAAGTAGATTAAGTGTTTGACAAATCTAAGTGAAAAATATGAAAGTTGTGTCATTTTTGGTGCCACATACGATATTTTACAATTTTCATAATCGCCTCGAGCTTAAAAAAGAAAAGTGGGAGATATAACTATAAAAGTGTTAAATGCATAAGTTCCATATGAGAAAAAAATATTTCTTGTATTAAAAGCTAATTATTTTCACACCTTCATCTTTACTTTCTAGGTGTTAGACAGTTTCGCTTTTCTACAATAGATGTTACCGGTTTACTTCTTCCAAACCAAAGGGATCGTGCTTATTAGCTCTATCCCATGTGGCTCAAGCACGAACCATCAAATTGATTACTTGTTTACTTGTTAGATCTCTCAAATTGGATTCAACCAAACTTGTAGCCAAAAAAAAGATTATATTTCTCATTTAAATGGGCTTTTAAAAATATGATCACTTTCTTGTTTGTTTTATTTCTCTTCTACCAATTAAAGAGTACTAGTTTGTAGACATACTTTGGGCTTCAGAAGGAGAGATGTCAGTGAAGCAAAACACATCAAAATAGAGACAGAAGAGCACGAGCCCATCTTGGACAAATAACTTGGGTGAATATAGTCAGAGGCAGGGGTGGAACCACATACACATCATTGTGGGCGGAACTCCACACCGGATTTTATAAAATATACGAAGTAATATATACAATTTTTAATTTTTTTTATATGATTTCTTCTTTTTAGGTTATGTTTACTAAAATAAAGAATCTTTAAAGCTTTATCTCAAGTTGTAACTTTTAAAAATATGCTATTAGAGGTCACAATTAGGAATCATATATATATTTTTATGTATTAAGAGTCTTAATGTTGTGAAATGGGGACCCTATAGTGTGGTTGATTAGTGATAGGTCTGAATTTTGCAATGCTTCACCAAAAATATTGTTGGCCCAGAGGCCTTCCACTCTAGTTTTGATGATGATTAACACATGTAGTTATAGTTTACTAATAATCTTGTGATATTTAGTTTCAGATATTTAATCAAGATATTAGTAGGTGATTAGCTTCAACAAGGTGTGTTGGAGCTTTCACACATGTTTGAAAAATGTGTTGAATCTTTTTCACACATGTTTGTATTTCAAAGATATAACATGAACTGATTTTTTGTGAAATTTATGTGATTTATGGGATTTAATTGAAGTTAAAAAGACCAGTTTTTAAATCCTGTAATTTGCCCTGCCAGGCTCTGGCGGTCGACCAAGACGGTCGACCGGACCAGTAGGTCGGTCGACCGAGCCGGGTCGACCGATGTGCACAAGACGTGCACAAAGGCCAAGTGATGGGCCAGTCGACCAAGCGGTCGACCGACTGAAGTCAGCCCACTCTCGGGTGCGGCCGGTCAACCGGACGGTCGCCGTTCACTTTGGCCGGTCGACCGGCCAAGAGATCAGTTGCTTTTGGATCTGGTACGGTCGACGGGCGGCGACCGGAGGGCCCAACGGTCACATTTTTAACTGTTGGCCGGTCAACGGCCGGTCGACCGGAAGGTCAAAACTGACCTTTTTTGCTGCCAACGAGCAGATTTTCAAATGGGCTATAAATACCCCAATTGAAGTTGGTTTTCAATAAGAAATTCAAGAGCTAAAATTTCTATCTTCTCTAGTGTTTTAATACAAGATTTCAAAAGTGTTTTCAAGCTTAAAGATTTGATCTTTTTTTTTCAAGTGTTGGAAAAATCAAAGAAAAATAGAGATTTGGGATATTTATCTTGCACTTCATTTCTATCAAATTCAAGTTATTTTCCCAAGTATTTTTCTTTGTTATTTGATTTCCAAACACCTTATTTTTTCACACTTGAGCTTATCATTTTTCCTATCATAGGATCATTGTTTTGTGAGAGAAGAATTGGTTTGTGGTCTTTGAGATCACAAAGTTGTAAACCCTCCTTATTTGTGTTGATATCCCTCTTGGTGAAGAGGTGATCATTGGAGTGGTGATTTGTGCCTATCCCTCATTTGTGAGGTTGATTTTTGTGTGGCTTTGTGCCTATCTCTCATTTGTGAGGTTGATCCTTGTTTGGTTGTGCCTTACCTCTAAGTGTAGAGGCTGTTGTATTTGAGAGAGGAGTTATGTACTCCAAATTGTAATTGCCCTAAATCCTCAGTGGAGGTTTCCTGTGTGGGAAGTCCTGTGTGGACGAGTTAGTGGAAATCCTTCTGTGTGAAGTGGGACGTAGAGCTGGGTGCTCGAACCTCAAAACATATCTCGGTGTTTGCGTTTAATCCACTTTCTCTAACTCTCCCTCTTACTTTGTGCATTGATTCATATTGCCATATCATATACATACTTGTGTTGTTTGTGTGTGCCTTACTTGTGTTTAACCACGAGAGCTTCATATAGCACCTCAACTCTTATTCAAGGAATCAAGAGGAGTTAGTCCAGAGCCCTTCACCGGGAATTCGGCTACACTCATAGGTTACACTAAGTGTGTCGCATTAAGTTTCTAATTTTCGTATTTTGTTCATTAGATTAGTCGTATACCTATTCACCACCTCTAAGTATACTTTCAATTGGTATCAGAGCCTATGCTCCTGATATTAGGTTTAACCACCTAAGAGTGTGATCTTGGTTTTGCTAATCTACATTTGCATTTGCATTTGCACACATATAGTTTGCACTCATGGATAGCCCCCCGATGTTTGATATCTCTAGACTTGATATATGGAAGGTTATGATGAGTGGCCATTTAAAAGTCATAGGTTAAAAAGTTTACCTTGCCATTACCAAGGAATCCTATCTTAGTGATAGCAAGCATATAGAGGCCAATGCACTAGCCCTAAAGTTACTTAGAGCATCTCTTGATAAAAAATATTTACATGTGTTTTCTCATTATGATTCCGCTTTTACAGTATGGAACATTTTGACATCTCCCGAGCTACAAACGCTTATCAATAAGAAGAGAAATCTAGTCGAGACGAGTCCGACGAACGTTGCTTCATGGTCCAAGGGAATGACTCCCTTGAGGTACATTCGGATACTCAACTAGATGTTAGTACTAGTTCTTATTGTAATGAGTGTATGGATGCACATGCCTTAAATAATGAAATAGTTAAAAATTGTGAAAATTTGATTTCAAATATAAACTTTTGAAAAAGGATAGCTTTGGGTGGGTTAAAAGAAGAAAATAAAAATTTATCTTCTAGACTTGAGATTGCTTCACAAGAGAAGGTTGAGATTTCAAATGAGTGTGACTCTTTGAAAACCCAACTTGAACTTGTTTTAAATGAAAACAAGATTTTGAAAAAAAAAATGATTGTGAAAACGTTTTGAAGAAAAATAAATCTTTAACTTCAAAACTTGACTTGTTTTAAAAGAAAATGATTCTTTGAAAAACAAAATTGTTTCTATTTCAAAATAATTGGATTTGGTTTGTAAGAAAAATATTTCTTTGAAAAATGATATGGATTCTCATGTTTGCCAAACTAGTATAGCATCACATTCTAGCTCACCTATTGCATGCACCTCTTCTTCAAAAATTGAAAATGATATATCTATACTTAAGAAGAGTGTTGAATGTTTGGGCTCCACTTTGAGCCATTGTGCCATGAACCACACGTTTGGAATCTTTGGTTCGAAAGAAACAAGTTCCATCTATACATGCACACTATCCATGGCATCTCATGCTCCTCACGTTCATACACATAACACAATGTATGCTCATGTGTACACTTGTACACATTGTGGACGTAAGGGCCACCTTGCTAAATTTTATTTTGATAAGATACATGATGTAAATTTAGCAAATAAATTTGTTTGGGTTAGGAAAGGAGCTAACCCCCATAGACCCAAAAGAGTATCGGTACTAAAGACCACTTCTATTTTGTTTGATGTAGGTGTGGGCTCTTACATGACGTGAGAGTAATGGTGCCTTGAGGTTGATGCGTTCCGAGCTTAAAGATGACAATTTGGATGCATCACTTTCAAGGAGAGTTTGGTGGGAGGACCACCTCTGTTTGGAGACATAGAGATGTACTCTCATGATTTTTGGTAACGATCTCTAACTCCCATTATGTTTACATGCTTTTCATATTGTTGATTTTGGCATGTCATGTTTTAATGTTCATTATGCCATATGCCATGTTTACTAGTTTTATGACGTACATGATTAGTATTTGAGATCACCCATGTTTATATGGACCTATATTTTGTGCTCTCTCTCTATAGTTTAGCTATTATGTATATCATAGCTCTAACACATGTGCATTTACATAATGATCATATGAGTTTTGTTTTGATTTCTATGTTTCATGCTTTGACTACATGTTTAAATGTTAGTTTTCATTAAAATTTAGGTATATACTTGTACAACTAGTGAGCCACAAATAGATTATTATATGTTTGTACTTGATTGCTCATTTGTACTTATTAGATGTACTAGTATAGCCTAGTTTTGATGATTCATGCATTTTGACTTGTATTCGCATTTTGTACATATTTTTCATGTTTATGTTTAAACTTCATGTATATGTCTATTTCGTCTAAACTAATAGTTATACATATACATCTTTGAGCCACTTGCCTTCATGCATATATCTTTGTGGACTCGTTCATGTTTGGATATATATGTATACTTTAGTTTGTACATGACATACATATACCTTGAAGATTGAACCATATTTCATGTTTTAAGGAATTTCATGTTGAGTTTTAATTACCCATTTTCATGATTATGTTTTTCACATAACTCTTATACACTCACATCATTTTTTTTTACTCATGATTTGTTTTCATCAGAATATATGTGCTTATAGACCTTTGAGTGTTTGATGATCATGTGATTTTCATATTTTCATGAAAAATATTTTTGTTTTATTCCTTGCTTGAAGGATTTCGTACTAGTTTACAAATATTTCATATAAATAATTCTTATTCTTCATTTTGGTAGAGTTTTCAAATGTGTTATATTATTTTCAAACTTATTTTGAAAACCCCTACCTTAAAAGGGCGGTCGTTTGGGCGACCATGCCTTGTATGCTCATTATTGAAAATCTATTTAAACATGTGCATGAAAGGGTGGTAGGAAGTATGAGTTATATATTTGATTCTCATTATAGTTTCAATTGATATCATTGTATCTT
Organism: Agave tequilana; assembly: GCA_038442645.1. Lineage (NCBI taxonomy): Eukaryota > Viridiplantae > Streptophyta > Magnoliopsida > Asparagales > Asparagaceae > Agave > Agave tequilana. Next base: position 69,832 of record JAVJIF010004893.1, read on the forward strand.
TTCAATTGGTATCACTATTGACAATTATTTTGTATACTCATATATATTTTTATATATGTATGCTTAAACTTCAAATAGTATCAATTTCGATTGGTATTCAATTTTTCATACATATGTATCGTTTATTTGTGCTTACTATATCTCTATATCTTTGAGCACAAATTTTGATTATGTTAAGCTTGATTCCTTAAATGAAAATTATATTTCAATTGATTATTTTCAATTGGTATCTTATACAATCTTATGCATCATTTTATTTGGTATTTCATAAAGAGGGAGAAAATTCATGTTTTTACCTTTTCAATTAGTTTTGTTTACAATTGGTATTGATTTTTGCTCCCACACTTTATGATGGAAAATAATTAAAAATGATATTGATTTCTATTTGGTCATACGCTCCTAATGAAAATTATTTTCAATTGATATATGTTTCATTTTCAATATTGGTATCAAAAATGTTAAATTGACATTATCCTCTATTTGGTATCTTTATTGTAAAATGAGTTTAATGTTTAACCAAAAAGATTGGTTTATATTTTTCAAAATTGGTATCAAAAGTGTAAAATATTTTCATTTGGTATCAAGATTAACTATATGCTTATATCTTTCAATTTGGTATCAAAATATTGAAATATTTAGTTTATTTTCAATTGGTATCATGATGTTTCTATGTATACCTTTGCACTAAATTGATATATTTTTTTTCAATTGGTATCATAATGTTTCACCCCTTGTTGATTTTTTTGTTTCGGATAAAAGGGGGAGAACATTATTTTATTGTTTATTTTAACCCCTTTGTTGATGATTGACAAAGAGGGGTAGAAGTATTTTAGTATATATGCATGTTTATTTAAAAGAAATAAATCATATTGTTTTGTTGTTTTTAATTGGTATCAAGAACATGTTTTGATATTGTTTTTATTGGTATCAAGAGTTCTTATTGAAATTTTTTTTTATTGGTATCAAGAGCAACATTTTTTAAGAACTTTTATTGGTATCAAGAGCACGTTTATTTTAATATTTGGTATCAAAAGATGTTTACTTTTATAGCATTCATTGCATAACTTTATTGTTTATTACTATGCATGAGTTAAGCGGGAGCTTCTTCGAAGCTTAACTTTAATCCATGCATATATAACTCCATGAGTTTTGTCATCATCAAAAGGGGGAGATTGTTGGCCCAGAGGCCTTCCACTCTAGTTTTGATAATGATTAACTCATGTAGTTATAGTTTACTAATAATCTTGTGATATTTAGTTTCAGATATTTAATCAAGATATTAGTAGGTGATTAGCTTCAACAAATGTGTTTTGGAGCTTTCACATGGTGATTCAAGAGCCCGAGCGTCAAAGTTCATATCTAGCACTCGGTTGGAGTCAAGCTCGTTGGATCGCGTTTGGATCGAGTCGGCTTGGAGACAAGAAGGCTTTGGTTTGCTTTAGTATTGTTTGTTTAGATCCATTGTTAAAGATTAGATAGTGTGATATGCTCAAGTTTTCAATACACACACGTTTCATGTTTATTGGTTTTGGTTTTCAGTTTAACCGATCTTGGTTTCATGGATAGATAGAATGAAAACAAGTTTACATGGTTTAATGTATATTAGATTTGTTCTGTATACATTTATACTTCAACTATTTAAACAAACTTAGTCTGATAGTCTATTTCATGAGTTTGGAGTTTTGGTATTTTAACAAAACGTATTTTTGGATTTTATGTCAAAAACATTGATATTTATCTCTTTCATGTATATTGGATTATATCCATATACAACATGCTTAAATGTTTTTTCAATATCATGTTTTTGTATTTGGATGAGTTTTGGACAAAACGATTTTTCATTTCAAAAATCGAAGTTTTGAAAAATACAGATTTTGGTTGTCGGCAAAATTTCAAGGACACAAAAATGGTTCAAATAGTTTAAAAAATGTGTTGAATCTTTTTCACACATGTTTGTATTTCAAAGATATAACATGAACTGATTTTTGTGAAATTTATGTGATTTTATGGGATTTGATTGAAGTTAAAAAGACTAGTTTTTAAATCCGGTAATTTGCCCTGCCAGGCTCGGCGGTCGACCGAGACGGTTGACCGGACCAGTGGTCGGTCGACCGGACCGGTCGACCGATGTGCACAAGACGTGCACAAAGGCCAAGCGATTTAGCGGTCGACCGAGTGGTCGATCGAATGAAGTCAGCCCACTCACGGGTGCGGCCGGTTGACCGGACGATCGACCTTTAACTTTGGCCCGGTCGACCAGGTGGTCGACCGGCCAGAGAGCAGTTGCTCTCTGGATCTGGCACGGTCGACCGGGCGGTCGATCGGAGGGCTCAATGGTCACATTTTTGACCGTTGGCCGGTCGACCGGCCGGTCGACCGGAAGGTCAAAACTGACCTTTTCTGCTGTCAACGGGCAGATTTTCAAATGGGCTATAAATACCCCATTTGAAGTTGGTTTTCAATAAGAAATTCAAGAGCTAAAATTTCTATTTTCTCTAGTGTTTTAATACAAGATTTCAAAAGAGTTTTCAAGCTTAAAGATTTGATCGTTTATTGTCTTTCAAGGGTTGAAAAAATCAAAGAAAAATAGAGATTTGGGATATTTGTCTTGCTCTTCATTTCTATCAAATTCAAGTTGTTTTCCCAAGTATTTTTCTTTGTTATTTGATTTCTAAACACCTTGTTTTTCTCACACTTGAGCTTATCATTCTATCCTATCTATAGGATCATTGTTTTGTGAGAGAAGAATTGGTTTGTGGTCTTTGAGATCACCAAGTTGTAAACCCTCCTTATTTGTATTGATATCCCTCTTGGTGAAGAGGTGATCATTGGAGTGGTGGCTTTGTGCCTATCCCTTATTTGTGAGGTTGATCTTTGTATGGCTTTGTGTCTTTCCCTCATTTGTGAGGTTGATCCTTGTTTGGCTTTGTGCCTTGCCTCTAAGTGTAGAGGTTGTGTTGTATTTGAGAGAGGAGTTGTGTACTCCAAATTGTAATTGTCCCAAATCCTCAGTGGAGGTTCCCTGTGTGGGAAGTCCTGTGTGGACGAGTTAGTTAAAATCCTTCTGTGTGAAGGCGAGGATGTAGAGTTGGGTGCTCGAATCTCGAAACATATCTCGGTGTTTGCGTTTGATCCACTTTCTCTAACTCTCTCTTACTTTGTGCATTGATTCATATTGCCATATCATATACATGCTTGTGTTGTTTGTGTGTGCCTCACTTGTGTTTAACCACGAGAGCTTCATATAGCACCTCAACTCTTATTCAGAGGAATCAAGAGGAGTTAGTCCAGAGCCCTTCAGCGGGAATTTGGCTACACTCGTAGGTTACACTAAGTGTGTCGCATTAAGTTTTTAATTTTCACATTTTGTTCATTAAATTAGCCGTACACCTATTCACCCCTCTCTAGGTGTACTTTCAAATATATGATCTTCACTAGGAAATTATCTAAAACTAACAATATCACAAGATGGATTTTAACAACAATTTGCGATTGTCATGTCTAGATAATTCTAATCTTAAGAATGAAACACAATAATCACTTAATTTGTTCAGTCCCGTTTACAATGTGGAGATCAATAAATTACAGGAATTACTCAGAATCACACATACTCTCATTTATAGTGGACAACAGATTAACATGATAAAGTTTAGATAATAAATAATACGATGTAATTCAAGTAATAATCTGATTGATGAAAATATATTTTACCTACTAAGAAGCTTGTTTTCAGGTATCCAAAATTGTGTGAACTGAACTTGTATTGATGAATTTTCTTTAGATCTGGTTACACTTTTGATTTACTGTTATCGTTTGCAGGCTGCGCGCTCGCCTAGCTGGATGCTGGAACGCGACGGAACATCAGAATTGAGATGATGTTGTTACTGCCTCTGTAGTTGACGTCGAGGAGATGATGGTGCTTCTATCGAAGATAAGGGCAAGGAGCAGGGGGGATATTGATGAAGATGCAAGGGAGATGACGGGTTGCAGTAGAATGAATTGATCCAAGCCTCTGTTGTTGCTCTGTTGTTCTTTGGGCTGTGTGTGAGATGAAGAAGAAGACGGTGAGCCCTTTGCTGGTGCTTCTTTGCGTTGAGGGTGAAAACGAGGAGGGAGATCAAGTTGGGTTCTTTTTTTTTCCCTCTTCTTTGGTTGCAGGCAACAAAATGGAGGATGAGAGAAAGAGAAGAGGCGACGAAGGTAAGTGGTGGGGGCTACTGATGGGTGCAGATTGGCTTGGAGAGGAAAAGAAAAGAGGATGAATAGTACTCAATTTTGTGGGGATTTTCTGTTGGAATCTTCAGGAATTGGTGAACAGAAATAATTTTTTTTTGGATTTTCTTGTGGATGTTTGTGGAGAGAGAGGGTTTTGAATTATAGTTGAGATTTGAGATAGGAAGATAAGATATTTGAAGTAACTAGGATAGTTTGGATAGAGGCTTCACACATAAAATCTGGGAGGATCTGGTTTCACACTGGAACTTGCAAAGAGATTTTCATTTCGAAAATGACTTAATTTTTTTAATCAATATTTATTACAATTTTATTAGAATCATGCCTTCATATAGGTTTACAGAATTGAGGACTTCCTCTACATAGTCGACGTGGGACAAAAAAGGAGAAATACAAAACTAAATATAAAAAAAATATTGACTCAAATAAAAAATACAGACTCTAATCGACTGAAACAACTCGAACAATGAAGCTCTTCGGATGTCCGCATCATTCTCCCCAGATGGGAGAAAAATCGACTCTGTCGAGTTTGGTGTAGAAAGCTCCCATAATGCTTAAACACAACTGGGTCTACTTGCTGCAACTCACCACTCAATAGATAATATTCATTTCAAACAATCAGATCTTACTAGAATACACCAGATAATTTAATCATCTAAAATTTTATCATATTTCACTATTGTATTGGGAATAATAATTGAGAGTGGATTCAATGTGGGGATTCTCAAAAAAAAAAATTAGCTCAGGGAAGGCTTACAACTAGTAGGTTGTTAGGGTTAAAATCAAATACTTGTAATCCACTGAATACCCAACATTGAAAATAGGACTAATCTCAAAATCTTTAAAAGATATAACATGAATATTGTTATTTGAATTCTACAAGATTTCAAAAAAATCCAACACTACAGTATGCAAATCATTAACAGTTTCTGGGAGAAACCGTTTTGAATGAATCCGAACCATCATAAGTTGTCAACACTAAAATTTTAAATAACTTCCTGACGCAAGCTCATAAATTACAGTTAGCGTTGCATTGTTTAAATATATCACTGATTTCTCATGTGTAGATCGTGTACGTGTATGAAAATGTGATGCAGACTCAGATATGCAGACTCAGAATACTCTAAAATGAACGATAGCAGAAAGCTCATTTTAGTGCCTACATATGCAAAAGAGTAACTTGACTCCCTATTGGATGAAATTTTTTTAGGCATTTGGTTCAGTGAGTCAATAATACTCACGACTTCTATCAAAAGGGATGATTAGGCGTACTAACATAAATATATGTGGTAGTTTACCTATTACTTTATTAATGATGATAAGAGATATTTTAACAGGTAAAGTCTGAGTGAAAATACCCTTTTGTTTAACGTAAGAGAGGAAAAGTTGATCGTCTGCCGAGTGTGAGGTTCTCCCATAACAGTATCCCTCAAGACTTCGGATGCAGATCGACTATAGATGATAATATTCCTGATCTGATCAATATCTTTTGTCACTATATAGCCCCAAAATTTGTCCTCATAAAAATGGATGTTTATTGGGACAGGACACGATTGGTAAACCTTTAATGACAACTCATTAACTTGACCTTTAAGTTTAATTTGCTTGGTAGGATCCAACCTAGAGTGTGGCAAGTCGGAAAGATTACCTCCTGTGATTAACTCAATAGCAAGTTGGATATCATGCGTCAGTAGTAGCATATCCTGGAGGTCTTCAGAAAAGACAGCAATAGATTCCTTGACGATAGAGTTGACTTGGGGAAGATTCAGAGCACTGTCTTTAGGAGAGACATTAGTAAACTCCGTAATGTCTGGAACAACTTCAAGAGGACTCGAAGTATTGGACTTCTCAAGGTTATCACCCGTAATCTTTTCGTCAAGGTCTGAGTCTTTTGATTCTTCCACGTGGCAAATAGGTTCTTCAGATAGCACATCGACAAGCTCCGTGATCATCGGGATAGGTGTCGGCAATAGAGGAGGAAGATATTGACGACCAGAGCAGACAACGACAGTAAGAGTCGACAGTAAAGAAAGTGGAGAAGGTAGTGTCAGTAATAAGGGGGAAAGGGGCTCTGAATTTATTACAAGTAGTTACCCAACTTGAGCTACTTTGACTGGAGTTGGGCAGTTGGGCAGTTGGCAGCAACATGCTCATAGCCTTGACACTTATAACACTTAATCGTGAGACTAAGCTTGGAGTAGTCTTTGTCGCTAGACTCTTTCATCACGGCCGTGGCTATTGGGAGAGTAGAATTTTCAGGCTTAATTCTTTTAGGATCGAGTCTACTCATCGGAATACCTTTTAATCTGTCAATGCCAATGACGATTTGAATTAGTTCATTTGAGGTGCATGAATACACTGGAGAATTGGTGCTATCAGACTTATTCTCGACTTTAGTGATGAACCTATCTAGGGTTTAATTAGAGGACTTCATGGTTTGGATCAGGTTATCAAGTTGAGCAGTTATGGCGGCAAGAGCCGTGGCTAACTGGGAATTCATAAGGGTGGGATGAGAGTTAATAGAAATTTTTTTTATTTTTGAAATTATTTTATGCAAAGAAAAATATGAAATTCCTAACAACCGTATGATGTAGAAATTTTCCTACCTAAGCCATGCTCTGATATCAAAATGATGTAAAACAGGGACCCTATAGTGTGGTTGATCAGTGATAGGTCTGAATTTTGCAATGCTTCACCAAAAATATATGATCTTCGGTAGGAAATTATCTAAAACTAACAATATCACAAGATGAATTTTAACAACGATTTGCGATTGTCATGTCTAGATAATTCTAATCTTAAGAACCCAACACAATAATCAGTTAATTTGTTCAGTCCCGTTTACAATGTCTAGATCAATAAATTATAGGAATTACTCAGAATCACACATACTCACATTTATAGTGGACAACAGATTAAAATGATAAAGTTTAGATAATAAATAATAAGATGTAATTCAAGTAATAATCTGATAGATAAAAATATATTTTACCTACTGAGAAGCTTGTTCTCAGGTATCCGAAATTGTGTGAACTAAACTTGTATTGATGAAATTTCTTCAGATCTGGTTACACTTTTGATTTACTATTATCGTTTGCAGGCTGCGCGCTCACCTAGCTGGATGCTGGAACGCGAACGGAACATCAGAATTGAGATGATGTTGTTACTGCCTCTGTAGTTGACGTCGAGGAGATGATGGTGCTTCTATCGAAGATAAGGGCAAGGAGCAGGGGGGATATTGATGAAGATGCAGGGGAGATGACGGGCTGCAGCAGAATGAATTCATCCAAGCCTCTATTGTTGATCTGTTGTTGTTCTTTGGGCGGTGCGTGAGATGAAGAAGAAGATGGCGAGCCCTTTGCTGGTGCTTCTTTGTGTTGAGGGTGAAAACGAGGGGAGAGCTCAAGTTGGGTTCTTTTTTCCCCCCTTCTTTGGTTGCAGGCAACAAAATGGAGGATGAGAGAAAGAGAAGAGATGAAGAAGGTAAGTGGTGGGGGCTACTGATGGGTGCAGATTGTCTTGGAGAGGAAAAGAAATGAGGATGAACAGTACTCAATTTTGTGGGGATTTTTTGTTGGAATCTTCAGGAATTGGTGAACAGAAATATTTTTTTTTTTTGGATTTTCTGGTGGATGTTTGTGGAGAGAGAGGGTTTTGAATTATGGTAAGATTTGAGATAGGAGGATAAGATATTGGAAATAACTAGGATAGTTTGGATAGAGGCTTCACACATAAAATCCGGAGGATCGGGTTTCACACTCGAACTTGCAAAGAGATTTTCATTTCGAAAATGACTTATTTTTTTAATCAATCTTTATTACAATTTTATTGGAATCATGCCTTCGTATAGGCTTACAGAATTGAGGACTTCCTCCACGTAGTCGATGTGGGACTAAAAAGGAGAAATACAAAACTAAATAATAAAAAAAACATCGACTCAAATAGAAAAATACAGACTCCAATCGACTGAAACAACTCGAACAATGAAGCTCTTGGATGTCCGCATCATTGGTATTAGAAGTTACCTAATTAGAAGTCTGTATTTTTTTTAGTATTATTTATCTTATTTATTTTCAGTATTTTAGTACCACATCGGTTGTGTGAAAAAACTCCAATTTTTGTAAGCATATTTAATTGGCTTTGATTGAAATAAATGGAGAAGGCACTCTTGATTAATGAAAATATTAGATTTTCTATTTGAAAATTTAAAATGAAGATTATTAATTAAAAAAGTTTAATTTTCTATTTGAAAATTTAAATATGAGAGTGAGTGTGAAACTCCTTTTCAAAATAGGATTTTGAGTGTGAAACCTTATCCTCCATATCCTCCAAATCTCATTCCCTCATCTCCTTTCTCAATTTCCCTGCACCCTTCCTCTGTGCATAAGCAATTCATAGAAAAAAAATTAGTTACAAGCCAAAATATTCACAAAGCCTAAAGACACCAGCAAACCCATTCATTTCTTCTCCCCTGTGGTCCCCCGTGTGACCCACTTCTTTCCCTTTCCCCTTTCTTCTTTATTTTCCTCCCTACAACAGAGAACACCAAGGAAACCCAACAAATCCTCATTATAAATCCTCACCCAACAACCATTAAACTACAATTAGTTACAACATCAGAGCCAATAAACTCTCTTCCTTTCCTCTCCCTGTTCTCCTACGCACGGCAACCAACACCCCCTAATTCTCCAGCACCTCCATCCTGCAAATCAAACTTAAAAAACAAGTTAATGAGTTATCACTAGAGGTCAACCAATCGTGCCTTGTCCCAATAAACATCTACTTTTATAAGAACAAATTTTGGAACTATATAATGACAAAAGATGTTGATCAGATCAGGGATATTACCATTTATGGTTGATGTGCATCCGAAGACTCAAGGGATGTCGTTATGGGAGAACCTCACACTCTGCAGATTATCAACTTTTCCTCCCTTATGGTTAAACAAAAGGGTATTTTTACTCAGACATTACCTGTTAAAATATCTCTTGTCATCATTAATAAAGTAATAGGTAAACTACTACATACATTTATGCTGGTACACCTAATCATCCCTTTTAATAGAGGTCGTGAGTATTATTGACCCACTAAACCAAATGCCTAAAAAAAAATCCATCCAATAGGGAGTCAAGTTACTCTTTTGCATATTTAGGCACTAAAATGAGCTCTCTGCTATCGTTCATTCTAAAATATTCTGAGTCTGCATATCTGAGTCTGCATCATATTTTCATACACGTGCACGATCTACACATAGGAAATCAGTAATATATTTGAATAAGGCAACGCTAATTGTAATTTATGAGCTTGCGTCAGGAAGTTATTTAAAATTTAGTGTTGACAACTTATGATGATTCGGATTCGTCTGAAACGGTGTTCCCCAGAAACTGTTAATGGTTTGCATGCTATAGTGTTGGTTTTTTTGAAATCTAGTAGAATTCAAATTACAATATTCATGTTATATCTTTTTAAGCTTTTGAGATTAGTCCTATTTTCAATGTTGGGTATTCAGTGGATTACAAGTATTTGATTTTAACCCTAACAACTTACTGGTTGTAAGACTTCCCTGAGCTATTTTTTTTGAGAGTCCCTACATTGAGTCCACTCCCAGATATTCATCCCGATACAGCAGTGAAATGTGATAAAATTTTAGATGATTAAATTATCTGGTGTATTCTAGTAATATCTGATTGTTTGAAATGAATATTACCTATTGAGTGGTGAGTTGTAGCAAGTAGACCCAGTTGTGTTGAAGCGTTACGGGAGCTTTCTATACCAAACTTGACGGAGTCGAGTTTTCTCCCATCTGGGGAGAATGATGCGGACATCCAAAGAGCTTCACTGTTCGAGTTATTTTAGTCGATTGGAGTCTATATTTTTTATTTGAGTCGATATTTTTTTATTATTATTTAGTTTGTATTTCTCCTTTTTAGTCCCACATCGACTACGTGGAGAAAGTCCTCAGTTCTGTAGCCTATATTAAGGCATGATTCCAATAAAATTGTAATGAAGTTTACTTAATGAAAAATTTGAGTGTTTTCAGAAAATGAAATCTCTTTTGCAAGTTCGAGTGTGAAACCCGATCTTTCCGGATTTTGAGTGTGAAGCTAATATCAAAATCTTATCCCCACCTATCTATTCTTATCACTACTTCAATCCCAACCACCCAAAATTTTTAGTTCCAAACAAATCCAAAGAAAGAGAGAGAGAAGCCCAAAATCAACTTTCTGTTTACAGAATTAAGCAAAACCTTCAACTTCCCTCCCCTCTACATGTGCCAACAGCCGCCGACATAAGCAACGACAGCAACAAAACTCACATAGAGCCAAGACAAACCCCACCTCTTGTTGTGGCGTCATATCCCCAACCAATCAAGGAAGTGCCTTTCCCCCAACATCATTCTGTGTTGTGTCCACACAGCAGCACACCCGCCTCCCTCCTTCTCTTGTGTAAGCAGATCACCAGCAGCAGAACTCCCCCGGTTCCTTTCCCTCTACCGCTGCGACACTATCACAATAAGCACTGGCTCATACATTCACTGTTGCGCACCTCCAGAACATCAACAATAGTCCAACAGTCTCTCACCTACAACAACACAAGCATAACTTCAGTAGCGAGTCAATGGTACAAGGAAATCAACAACAATAATTCAACAGCAAACACATCAACATACCTGAGAACGAGCTTCTCAGTAGGTAATTTATTTTTCAGCAGTTGGATTATTATTGGACTACATTACAATTTATTATCTAAATTGTTATCATGATTCCTATTGTCCACTACATTGGTGAGATTATGTGTGAATCTGCTTCGTGCTTGTTAATCTATGGGTTCTGAAATTGAGAATTGGATTGTTCATTTTAACTGAATATTGTAATTGAATTCTTGAGATGATGAATGTCTAAAGTACACATGCTAATGATATTAAAATCCATCGATCACATTATTGGTTTTAGATTTATTTCCTACCAAAGATCATCATTTTGGTGAAACATTGCGGAATTTGAATTTATCACTGATACCCCACACTATAGCGTCCCCGTTTCACATCAATTTTCTATGCACTCTTGATTAATGAAAATATTAGATTTTCTATTTGAAAATTTAAAATGAGATTGAGTGTGAAACTCGTTTTCAATAGGATTTTTGAGTGTGAAACTATATCCTAGTTATCCTCTCTATCTCTTACTCAAATCTCTCAATCCAATTACAAAACCCCTATCCACACAATCCAGTTAGCTATCCACCGCACAATTTTTACAAAACAATAGGAAAAGGAAAAAAAAAACCAACAGCCCTTCCCCCACGTGACCCGCCGTCGTCTTCTTCCCTGCATCACCACCCAACAAACCCCCAACCAGCAAATCCAATTCAATTACAAAGCCATCAACTATCTCGTCTTCTATCTCTTTATCTTCTAATCAAATCCCAAACCAGATTATATATCGTAACCACAAACTATTTTGATTGCAAATCAAAGCAGACAGATTCCCTTACTCCCTTCATTATTCCCAACTCCCCACCACCGCCCCTTCATCAATCCACATCAAACAAAGAAACCCCAACTTTCCTCTCCTTTTGACCTCTTGCATGAACTACAAAGACCAGTCCACCCAAACACCTTCCCAAAATCTCCACCTGCCTAGTTACCTTGGTGCGTCAGCATCCACAAGAAGCAACAAAAGCCAATCCTTCTTTACAGAATTTGATCACCTCCATCGACAGCACCTTAAGGGATGTTGTTATGGGAGAACCTTCTATCAGTGCCTTTGCCTTTATTCTCGATACTCTTACCTTTAATATCTACTTTGTGGGAAGAAGTTTGACTTTGAAAACGGTTGGGGTATGAACCCGAGTTGGGCCTAGTTGTTTGTACGTGACTCTTAGAAACAGAACTAGATTTGGCCGCATCTAAATTTGGATTTCATATCACTTATAGTTACCTAATTAGAAGTCATGTTTCCTTATATATATTATAAGTCTTATAGTTACCTAATTAGGAATCATATTTTTTTAATTTGTGTTTGCATAAGAGAATTTTTTTTTAATTGGGATTCTCTTTCCTCGGTCATGAGTTGATTTGATATACAAAATCATTGTAATTGGGATTTTCTTTTATAAACCTACAATGAGGATTTTTTATCACAATGGCTCAGCAAACCAATCATATTATGATTTGAAATTATTTTTTACTTGAATTTCTCTTTTTCTCAAAGGTGAACATTATAATGATAATCTAAGAGTCTAAATTGCTCTCCGTGGAAACTCTATTGGTGCTTTTATAGGTAGTATAGATATAGATGATGATGATTATTATTATAATAATAGTAATAATAATAATATAATAATGTGGGTAGTATATAGATAATTGGCAGATAGGTTCCATAATCAAGAAATCTATCATTTCTCTTAAGTTAAAGTTCTTTTAAATTTACTAAAAGAAAAATCCAAACTATGGCGCAGCTTGTTGCTAAGGGTCGGAAAATGGGAACAACTCTTATCCTATTTGTGACTGATGAGGAAACTGACAACTATCTGTTTGTCAAGTATCCTCTTGCTAGAAATATTTTGCACTTCTTCATAAACCACATGATGACTTTTTGTAAAGTGTTCCTAACTCTTCTCAGAAAGCTCTGTTTTTTACTGTTTGCTAGTGCATTTGGAATGCCAGAAACAACAAACTTTTAAAAACCAAGTAGATGTGTATAATGAGCTAGTTGCCAATGTTCTTTTTTACCTAAATTTGTGGACTGGGGCTGCAACTGCGAAAATAAGACGGAAACTACGGAAGGCTATTCAATTAATGATTTCTTGGGTGCTAACCTGGCCCCTAGAGGACCTGAACTTGTTCTCTTCTTTTGGCCTTCACATATTTTGCATGGTTTTGTATAAATAGTTATTTGATTCTTTTAGCTCTTTGTTTTGTGTGTTGGATAACCCTCTTTCTACAAGCTTTGTGGTAGCTCCACAACCCTTGAGTTAGAAGTATCTACACTTTTTAGGTGGTCGGTTCTTCCTTTTTAGCTGAGTAAATATTGTGCGGTCAGTGATGACAAAGTTCATTTCTCACCCTTGTGGATGAGAAGTTTTCCTAATTGTATGGGATAAAAACTGCAAAACTTCAGGTATTTTTTACGTTCCCCCTACTTTTGTGCCTTAAAAATATTGGTGATGTGCTAAAGGATGTATTTTCAAATTGTAATTACGTCCTCTGGAGAACCTTAGATCAGTCGATTTCCCATTGCTCACATGTTTTTGATTCTTCATTTGATCATCATCGATATTTTTTGATGTTGGAAGTGTTCAGTTTAATTCCAAAAGAAGATGTCAACATGAAGATAAGTTCATCTTAATTTCCTTTTGCAATATAATGTATGACTTATTCTCGTGAGATTTTCTGCATTTCCATTTGTAATATCAATTTCATCCTTAAGATTCGAGCTAAAGACTGCCCAAGGAGAATGGTTAATTTTCTCTATGAACTGGTCTTTAATATTGTCAACACCAATCTATGATTTTTTTTTTTTGAACATATAATTATAACATTTATCTAAATTCCAATGATTTGTCAGAGTTATCTCCCAATTCAATCCCCTGGACTACTATATTAACTGATCGACAAATTCTGAAAGCAGCAGCTATTTACACTATTATAAGCCTGGATGAGTGCTATGGATCTCATTGATGTAAAAATATAGAACTTGCTCATGTCTGTTACTGTTGGTAGTAACAAATCAAGATCACTTCATTCCCCAATCAACGATAGCAACAATAGTCAAATTTCTAATGGCAGACATCATCCTTTGCACAAAGGAATGATCCTGACGAAGCCTACATAAGTCCCTAAAACAAATACACTGTGAAACTAGCTGCTGCAGCATTTTGCATACAATATTGAAGCGAAAACAAAGTATGAGACTAAAAAACCATTTGTCACACATGTAGCTTAGCTCATAACTTTGCTCTCTCTCTCTCTCTCTCTCTCTCTCTCTCAACCCATTTCAATTTCAACATAGAAAGATAGAAAGTGATTCAAAAGTGCACAAATACCCTGCAGGTTCCAATTTTATATATGCATTCAGAAAAACTAGAATGTATAGCAAGATGAAAGAAATTAATACAAGTATTTTCACCTGAATCGTTGCAGAGCCAACGCTTGACCAGCTTTTGTGGTGCAGCTCACAGTTGCCCCCAGTCCTGCTCCAGTTCCAAAAAACATATATACTCCAATTACTTTAGCAAAAATCACAACAAAGATTTATTAATTATACTCACTGGTCATTTCAGTTGCAAAAAATTACACAAATTCAAGCAACACTTGATCTCTTCCATTACATGGAAACTTTCCCAAAATTTTGCCTGAACTGCAATGAAGAGTACTGATGCATTATAGACAGACAACACTTGTCTCTTCCATTATAGCCAGTAATTGGTTAAAAATTGAGAATGTAAATTTATTTTAAAATTTTTGTATAGTTCAATTGCACAGTCGAAGGAAGGCCTGGGTGTTGTGATCTATCACCGATCAAACAACAGAAAAACACTGAGTTAATGACTTAGCAGCGGAAGCGTAGAAGATCTACTACTAGCAAGCAATTAAGACTAAATCACCACACAACCAAAGAATACCAGATTTAACATGGTTCGACAATGTGCCTACGTCCACGGGGAGGAGGGGAAAATCTTTATTGAAAACAGAGAAGAAAATACAAGAGTTACAAGAAAATCTCTCTCTCACAACTCTCAGTGGTGGAAATCTGAATTTCTCTTTAATTCTTGTCACACCTTCAAAAGGCCACCTCCAAGAGGTTTATATAGGCATGTAGGATGATCCTAGTTCAACACAAACTTTAACAATCCAATCAGCACCGCCTCAGAAAAAGAAAGAAATCCGGATCCAATTCAAACTGAAAACAGAACCGTATTTGAAAACTGCTAGAACCCGACATTAGTCAACTAGGGT
Organism: Agave tequilana; assembly: GCA_038442645.1. Lineage (NCBI taxonomy): Eukaryota > Viridiplantae > Streptophyta > Magnoliopsida > Asparagales > Asparagaceae > Agave > Agave tequilana. The sequence continues at coordinate 85,025 of JAVJIF010004893.1, forward strand.
CAAGTATTAGTCGACTATACCAAATACCTAGTCGACTACTGTAACGCAATTCGAGAACCCAACTTACTGTTGTGTGGCTTAGTCGACTACACCTAAGTATTAATCGATTAGCTTATAGCCTAGTTGACTAATAACACTTATTAGTCGACTAATCAACATGCACAAAGTCTGTACATGTCCGTGCTTGATTTGTGAAGCTTGTAACACCTCCACATGAACCATGATTCTTTTCCAATGAGTATGAGGCACTCCAAATACTAACAATCCCTACCTTGACTCATGTTCATTGAGTCCCTTCGTAGAAATTTGCCTCCGCTTCATTTACCTTTCTTTCTCCACCCTTTTATGACTTCACATAGCTCCCTCCAAGAGTCTGTTCTCCATTTTACCTTTAAAGAACCTTGATGAAGTTCAGAGATGCTCTGAACTGCTCCACCGGGTGATCTTCGTTATCATATCCGTCAGATTCTTCTTCATGCTAATCTTTATTTTACATTAATGTGCTTTCTCCACTTGTGATACCTGTGATCCTTAGTGAGATGAATCACACTCTGACTGTCGCAATGAACTCGAACTGAATCTTGTATGGTTTAAGCCGAAACACCAAAAATTTTGATCCTAAATACTGATATTAAATTTGTATGTGTGCTTAAGCTATCAAATCTAATCTAAACTTTACACAAGATCTAGACATACAAACTCTAGTTTTCTTCTTCATGATGAGATCGTTCTTCTTTGCTCGACAAAGTCAGAAACTTGATCCAAACTTGATTCCTTGAGCTAGACTCTTTCTTGAGTTCTTGATGTGTTCTTTATGCTTGAGCTCTTGAATCAACATGTGTTAGCTTGAAGAAGCTAAATATCAACTAAGATCTTAATTGAATATCTGAAACTTAATAAACACAAGATCATTAGTACTATAACTACACGAGTTAATCATCATCAAAACTAAAGTGATGGGCCATTTGGCCAATACTAGGGTCGCTGTTGTGGCTTCAGAGGGTTTCCTGGTAGTCACCGTGGAGGGCAGTGTTGGTCTTGCTGCCTTGGAGGCATGTGATCTGATGTCGAGGCATATGGTTGCCCGCTATGGAGCCATGGTGCAGGCGTCTACTTTCGGGAGATCTCCTCTGATGAACAAATTCTTTTTGTCCTGTATTAGGGTCTAGCCACGGTGGCAAGATAGGTTTCTGGGTCTCCTGTATTTCTTTTCAAAGTGTAAACATAAAGATGTAAACGAATTTCATGTATTCCATTTGCCAATGACATAATGAATTAATAAAATGTAATGATATGTTTTTAATGAAAATGACTGAGTCAAGTTTAGATCTTGCCTTGTCTGTATTGTATGAAATAATCATACCCATTCAGAGACTTGACTTTCCAAATGACAAGGAGGTGATGTGTCTGCATTACCATCTCCAGATGGAGGTCTTATCTCAAAGACGTTTGGCTCTGAGTGAGGGGAGCTTAGCAATGGAGATAGGCTACTCGTTTGGATAGTTGCTCAATTTGGAGGGGGCGAGCTGAGTGGGCCGGAGGCAGATATTTGTGTTACCGTTCTCACATGGGGGGCTTCCCTCCTTGGACATATAAACAGAGAACTCCGAGTGAGGGGAACCCTCAGCTACGGAGTTGGATTAGCAGTTGCTCAATTGAGGATGAGCCTTCCTGAGGGAGGGGGGAGGGCAGTTGCCTTATTGAGGATAAGCCTGGTAGTTGCCCATTTGGGGATGAATATTCGGACGGTAGTTACCCAATTCGGCAATAAGCTAAAGAAAGCCCGGAGACGGACATTTGTGTTATGATTCTCAAGTGGGGGCTTCACTCCTCAGAACGCACAAACAGAGAACTTCGAGTGAGGGAAGCCCTCAGCTATGAAATTGGATCGGCTATTGCTCAATTGAGGATGAACCTTCCGGAGGGGGGGCAATTGCCCAATTGAGGATGAACCTGACAGTTGCCCAATCGGGAATGAACCTTTCGGACGAAAGTTGTCCAATCTGGAGATGAGCCTTAGGATGCCGGAGACAGATGTTGATGTTGTAATCCTGAGTGGGGGAATCCCTCCTCTGCATGCAATCATTGGATTCCAAAAAGAAGAGCTCGTAAGCTGGCCGAATGAGGGCCGGTGAGTAGGTTCGACGGAACTTGTGAAGGATGTAGGGAAGTGATTAAGAATCGAAATGTAATTTAATTAAATAACTTTAATAAAATACTTGGAGTTTGAATGACATGCAGGGAATATTATCCGCTAGAAAAACTTCTCTGTTCTTGTTTCCAGGGTTGAATTTAGTCAACCGCTCTGTAGTAAGTGGCCATGTGTTACGATCGAGTTGGAGAGGGAGCTTTTTCTCGTCCTTCTGTCTTGGATGCAACTCCTAATGTAAGGATGTATTCTCAAAGATCCCCTTACTGGACAAGGTCTTTAAGATACATACGGAGAGACCATCATTTGGTAGTCCAATAGCCTCTGCAATCATGGAAATAGTAGTAATTGTTGGCCCAGAGGCCTTCCACTCTAGTTTAATGATGATTAACTCATATAGTTATAGTTTACTAATAATCTTGTAATATTTAGTTTCAGATATTTAACCAAGATATTATAGGTGATTAGCTTCAATAAAGGTATTTTGGAGCTTTCACATGGTGATTCAAGAGCCCGAGCATCAAGTTCATATCTAGCACTCGTTTGGAGTCAAGCTCGGTGGATCATGTTTGGATCGAGTCGACTTGGAGACGGCGCTCTACAAGAAGACCTCGGTTTGTTTTAGAATGGTTAGTTTAGATCCTTTGTTAAAGATTGATAGTGTGATATGCTCAAGTTCACAACACAAACACTTGTTTCAAGTTTCATGTTTGTTGGTTTTTGGTTTTCGGTTTAACCGATCTTGGTTTTTAAGTCAAAAACATAGATATACTATATTTCATGTATATTGGATTCTATCCATATACTATATGCTTTAAATTGTTAAATATCATGTTTTTGTATTTAATGTGTTTTGAAAAAATCGGATTTCCATTTCAAAAATACAAGTTTTGGAAAATACAAAATTTGGTTTAAGGCAAAATTTTCAAGTCACAAAAATAGTTCAAATAGTTTGAAATATGTGTTGAATTTTTGTCACACATATTTGTATTTCAAAGATAATACAAGAACTGATTTTTGTAGAATTTATGTGATTTTATGAGATTTAATTGAAGTTAAAAAGATCAGTTTTTAAATCCTGAAAATGTCCCTGTCAGGCTCTGGCGGTCGACCGGGACGGTCGACCGGACCAGTAGTCGGTCGACCGATGTGCACGAGACGTGCACAAAGGCCAAGTTAGCTTGGCCGGTCGACCGTGCGGTCGACCGACTGAAGTCACCCCACTCTCGGGTGGGGGCGGTCGACCGGGCGGTTGACCGACCAGAGAGCAGTTGTTCTCTGGATCTGGCACGGTCGACCGCGCGGTCGACCGGAGGGCTCAACTGTCACTTTTTTGACCATTGGCAGGTCGACCGGCTGGTCGACCGGAAGAGCATTTTGGCCCTTTTTAGCTGCCAGCGGGCATATTTTCAAAGGGGCTATAAATACCCCATTTGAAGTAGTGTTTCAACAAGTTTTTAAAAGAGCAAAATTTCTCACCTTTACAAGTGTTTAACAGTAAGTTTTCAAAGAGTTTTGGGTTTAAAGATTTGATCTTTATTTGTTTTAAAAAGGGTTGAAAAATCAAAGAAAAAGAAAGCTTTGGGATTAGTTTTTGATCTTCATTTTTATACCTATACTAGAAGTTTCCCAAGAGTTTTTTCTTTGTGATTTTGATTTCCAAACTCTTTATTTCTCACACTTGAGCTTATCATTCTATCCATCTATAGGATCTTTATTTTAGTGAGAAAATTGGTTTGTGGTCTTTGAGATTACCAAGTGTAAACCCTCCTTTATTTGTGCTGATATCCCTCTTAGTGAAGAGGTGATTATTGGAGTGGTGGCTTTGTGCCTATCCCTCATTTGTGAGGTTGATCTTTGTGTGGCTTTGTGCCTATCCCTCATTTGTGAGGTTGATCTTTGTTTAGCTTTGTGCCTTGCTTCTAAGTGAAGAGGTTGTATTTATTGGAGAGAGAGTTGTGTACTCCCAATTGTAATTGCCCCAAATCCTCAGTGGAGGTTTCCCCGTGTGGGAAGTCCTGTGTGGACGAGTTAGTGGAAATCCTTCTGTGTGAAGGCGGGGACGTAGAGCTGGGTGCTCGAACCTCGAAACATATCTTGGTGTTTGCGTTTGATCCACTTTCTCTTACTCTCTCTCTCTCTTACATTGTGCCTTGCATCATTCATATTGCTCATTCATACTTATATTCTTGGTTGTGTTTGTTTGTGTGCCTCACTTGTGTTTAACCACGAGAGCTTCAAATAGCACCTCAACTCTTGTTCAGAGGAATCAAGAGGAGTTAGTTCAGAGCCCTTCACCGGGAATTCGGCTACACTCGTTGGTTACACTAAGTGTGTTGCAATTAGTTATTAATTTCCGCATTATTGTTCATAGATTAGCCGTACACCTATTCACCCCCTCTAGGTGTACTTTCAGTAATCCTTTGCTCAGGAACGGGTTGGATTATGTTGCTTTGGCTCCAAACGCTTCACCCAAGGTTGACCTTTAATTACTTCAAAGACATCCTGGATAGGGAGCTTTAGTTGGGTAAAGTTGTCATCCACTCGGTAAGCTCAGAGTAGGCTTTGTTAAGGGTATGGGAATGGCTGCTTCTTTAAAGCACCTCATTCACGACCCTGGTTGTCGATGGAGGGGCCTACGTGATGCACCTTTAGTTTTTCTCTGTCATAGCTTCGGTTGAGAGACTAGTTGACAGAGCTTTTCATCACTTTTTCCAACTGGATGTATAGTTGAGATCAGTACAGGGCCTCACTCTAACGGGTGATGTTGTACTTCACCAGATGCTTGTATAACGGGTGGGTGACCTGTCATCTGCTAATAAAAACGATAGCAGAGACATCTTCACTGCAATTATAACTTTGGTTAGTTGACTCTAGAAGTAGCCAACGTATGCCTTGAGACTGTCGGAGGGTCTCATCTTGATGGAGAGGAGGTGGTAGTTGTTCTATTTGAACTCTTGGCAGGAGGAGTACTGCGAGAGGAACAATTTGGTGAGATTCTCGAAGTTGGGGATCGACCGTAGCGGAAGAGAGAAAAACCAATTAGAGGCTACTCCTTTCAAGCTGGAAGGAAAGATCCAACACAAGACGGGCTGTTCCGATCATAAATCTTCATCTTATCCTGATACTAGCGGAGGTGCTGATTAGGTTGCTCAGACTAGAGTAAGCAGTCAAAGGTTGGAGTCGTGAATTTCTTTGGAAATTCACATCCCCATATGCTCTTGGAAAAGTGGGAGTTGGAAGCATCGATGGTGACGGCTCTGAATCTATTGTAATGTGTCACCTCTGCCTTCTCGACTCGCTTCTATATAACCTTATCGAGATCTTGGACGCAAATGAAGTCCTATGTCTTTCTCCGAGAATAATTATGTCGATCTCTCGTATGAAGATGAGACGATCTGACTGCTGTCGGATCGCTCCAAGGGAGTAGGGGAGGCTGCTCTACGATGCCTCTGACTTTGGGTGTGTTTGCCATTTTGGGTCTCCGTATTAATGGGCTCATCTGACAGCAGAGGCGGCGCCCCTCAGTATTTAGACGGTCGTGATCTGGGCGAAGAGTTGATCATTTAGACGCTTCAACTCCTCCCGCTCATGAGCCGCATTCTCTCGATTGAGCTCCGCTTGTTTTCATTCATAGTCAAATAGAACTTGCTGCTTTGTCATTTCCTTCTTCATGTCAGCAAACATTTGGAGGAGTTGGCCCTTCGTACGTCGATGGTGATAAGCATCTCCGGCTGTCCCCTAGGAGGATGCAGAAGCAGGCTCTTCCACAATAGGGTTGAGGTTGAGGCTGCTTGAGGGGGATGATGCCACAGTGGTGTGGAGGTTGTCCCGTTGCCGGTGATCGGCTGCTTTTTCGGGGCCATGACTTTTTTGAGGTTTTTTGAGGAAGAGTTTGGTAGGGGAGAAATCTGAGTGTAGGGACTTAGATCTCAATGAAAGCACCAATCTATCCTCACCACATGAGAGATTTAGGAAGTAGGGGTGAATGTAAATGTGGTAATGCACTTCACAAGAAAAAGAGACACATGACATTTTACGTGGAAACCCTTAATTGGAAAAAATCATGGGAAGGTGGAGGAAATTCTACTATAATTCTCAAGTTATAAGAATTATAGGAATTGTTCGCCAGAGTCTTAGTGCTGGACTTGACTGAAAAAGTCCCCCTTCTCTTTGGAGGAGAAGGTCTATTTATACTTTTGATCTGTGTGCATAAAGGCGGATGGTGCAGGCGTGATCTTCGTAACTTTACGATTTGCACATGTCGACTATTATAACGGTTGTGATCAATGGGGCAGACTTGTTGGGATTGAATGCGGGAAAATTCTTCACTAGCCATAGCTACTCGCAGTAAGTGGCGTTACACGTTATGAATGTGGAGGAATATGTGGTGTTGTAACTGTTGATAGAGATCGAGGGTGAATTGTTATTGGAGCTGCTCGGCTCGGGAGTTGAAGTCCTCGGAATGGAGAAATCCTCAGAGAGGAAGGATCTGGAGGATATCGGGAATATCATGGACTTTAGAGGAGAATTCTGTTGTTCCTCGAAGGATTGGAAGGTGGGAGACACATGTCGCCATTTTGGAAGGGGTCATATTTTACTTTAGGATTCTTTCTATTCTTGCGAATTCAATAGAAAAACATGTAGATATTGTTGGGAAAATGAAGAATTAAAATATGAATCTTTGAGCTGAATTAAGGTGAGATCTGTTGATAGAATCAACCAGATAATGGTTTGAGTATGTTCTCCTTCTATTGGGGATGAACGTAATATATTTACATGTTTTAGTTCTGTTTTAGAATGAATGAGGTATTTAAGTCTAAAGTTTGCCTAATTCAAAAGCTAAAGGAGACTAAAGATAGCTAAAAGCATTTAGTCTCACATTGGATATGAGATGGACAATTGAAGTGTATAAATAAAGGAAAATGGGAACAAAGGGTGTACCTTTTGGCTACTTGGAGTTTCGCGCGCGATTAGGGGAAACCATGCCCATACGCGCGCACGCGGCGCCGGTGCCGGCTCGGGGCACGGGCGTGGGCGTAGGCGCGGGTGCGGGTGCAACCCAGCCCAGTTCTTTTTGAACCACGCCATACCCTTGCGCTGCGCTGCAACGGTTGGAAAAAACCGCTGCAGCGGTTTTTATCTGGAACAGTTGCAATAGTTCAGATAGGAACTGTCGAAACTGTCCCTGTATGGTTCTGCCCTCCAACGGGTTCCCATGAGCGCTTAAATAGTGCTCCTCTTCGTGGATTAAAACACAGCGAAAGAAAACAATCTCTCCTCTTCCTCTTACATAACTGAGAAAAAATCAGTATGTGATAAATTCAGATTTGAAAGAAAAATTTGAAGAAAAGATTCGTTCTGAAAGAAGTTTAGAAAATTCAACATATTCTTAAATAGAATTATTATCTGTATCTCTATCTTCCCTAGACATTGATTCTTCTCTCCCTCTTTTCTCTACAGTGGATAATTCTCCAAAATTAAGACAAATATTCTCCCTGAAATTTGTCTTCTTCCTGCTGCATTGAAATCCTGTGAAGGTATTTATTAACTATGGTTTGATCGTATGATGATCTGGTAGTGCTATTCAAATACCATGAGACCAGCGTCCGGTAACCCGTTAGCACCGAAGCGGGGGACGTAATTGTCTTAAGGAGATTCGTTACATGCGTACTTCACTCCAATTGATGTATAAGTGAACTAACATTCATTATACAGGGGTTATACTGAAATATTCATAAATATTACTGTATATTGAGTCTGACTAATACTTGTCTAATTGGTGTTTAATCAAGAAAGGTAATTAAAAGGTGGTTCTGTAATTAAGGAACGTTCTACTGAACGGAAAACCTTCCACCTGATATTCACCGACCTGGCTAATTAGATCGGTCATATTGATTAGTTGTCAGATCGATCCTGCACCTAACAGATACCTCATGCTATCATAAGATTTCACATTTTTACAATTTCATGGAAATCGAACAGAACATAGAGATTTACTCTTTTTTTACAGCAGATAAGTATTTATCAGGGAAAAAAAAGAAAAGTGGGGTTTTTACTCTTTCGATAGGACAAAGGCGTTTTCTACAATTTACTCTAAAAATAAATCTTAGTCAAAAATGGAAAAAAAAAAAAGAAAATGATATTTTTATTAAAAAATCATATTATCTTTTTATTAGTAAAATAATTCTATTTTAAATTAAAAAATGGTATTTTTTTTTTTTTTTTTAAATAGTACATCCATTGCCTAGTTTCCAACAAACCCCAATCATATATATGTGTTCATGTCTTTTCTGCCCAAGAGGGGAGTACGAGTCCTGCTGCATTCATGTGATTGGAGTGACCATACTGCATTTACTGCCTAAAATAGTTGCAAAGATCCTACATTTTTTTTTTCTGTACAAATGATGAATTGAATACATTATACACACATATATAAACTCAACTAGGCAATGGGAGTTGTACAAATGTCATTGACAGAAAGTGGGAAGTTGTAACAATATTTTCCACCTAATTAAATTCCCGTCTTGTCTTTGATCATGATAATATGTCTTGTATAATACTGTAGAATACAGATCAGCTCTGCTGAAATTGAAGTGATCACTGAAGAGAAGGGATCAATGGAGTTGGAAGCAGCTCTGAATGAGGCCAGGGAGAGCGTTGACAGTGGGCAGACGAGGAGCTTATCATGGAGAACGTGTCAGCTGAAAGGCCCTGATGAAACTTCTCCAAGAGAACGAGGAGGAAATCTTGAGGGGCCTGAAAGAGGATATGGGCAAGCACCGAATTGAAGCCTTCAGGGATGAGGTGCTCTTGATGATCCCTTGTTCATGTGATCACCATAATTTTCTCTCTTTCTTTTTTAGAATAAAACCAGCAGCGTGATGATGCAAGCGAGATTTGAATCTCATACCTCCTTCCCATAATTTTCTTTCTTGTTTCTCTTTTTTCCTTTTTATTGTGTGTGTGTGTGTTCTGGGGTGGGATGGGGTGGGGTGGGGGGGGGGTGTGGGGGGTGGGGTTTGTTAAATACACTTATGGTGTAACATAAGAGGTTACACCTGTAAGAATTCATATATCATAGCAAATGATCGATTGTATTTATGTATAGATCTAAATAACATGTATGATAAATATTAAAGAAGATGCTTTAGATAACATGCCTCTTCGTAAGATGATGAACTGTACTCAGATTTAAATCATCGCTGTAGAGAATAGGATGAAGAGTCTTCCTTCTGCTTAGCCTAGCCTCCTATGAGTAGGATCAATACATAGCTGCAGAGAGGCACTTCCTCTTTATAAATAATTAATGGATTAGTGACCTTCTTATAATGCCCCTAACCCTAATAAGAGAGTGGTACCACGGCTCACCAACCTTTATAATTTGGTCCATCTATTTGACGCACTTAATATATTGACTAACATAAGTTGCATGTGTGTCATTATATAGGATAGAAAATAGGGTATGGATCGAAATACTTACAATCTCCCACTCGAGACATACCGAACTGAAATTTTGAAACAATATTTATTTTGAAAATCTTTAATATCTTATATCACAATTTTATCTTAAAAGTGGATGGTCATCCTTTCATTTTGAAAAAAAAAAACCCACACGTGAAATTTATCGTTAGTCAAGATGCAGTCAAACTCCTGGCACTCCACGACTGAGAGGATGTCAAGACAGTTCATGGACAAATTTCAGTCAAGCTTTATGCGTTTGCCTAATTTGTATCATGGACTTTCGGGCTAATAGTCCTAACAGCTTTCGTGAGAATACTTTATCAGTGGAATTCAGTACATATATGACAAATGTACATGTAATGTATATACTACATTTTCATGAGTGTATCCTGCAACGTGTGCTTCCCAGACACATTTCATCTTAATACTTACACCACCGTAATGCGAATGTTGTCGCTTATATTGAGATGAAGTCTTAAGGTCATGAAGCCTACTCATGTCCAGCCCAAGCGATCTTGAAAATTCTTAAAGGTATTTTATACTTTAACCGTGTAATTGAATAATTAACATTATAAATGCGCATTTAATAATATCAACTGACATAAATCACCATATAATAACTGTATGCATTATAATAATTGTCTGAGAAAAACTTAATGAAACTAAAATATAGAATATGCTAAGAAGACAAATGACATTACTGAAAAATTGATATAAAAATTCTCACTCAAAAAGACAATTAAACATATACTTCCACTCAGAAAAACAAAACTCAGAATGACTCTAGTACCCCATGTCTGCATGATGTCCCCGAAAGGTGGTCACTAAGCGTCCTTTGGTGAGTGGGTTTGTAATATTCTCCAGTGTAAGCTTATGCATTATGTCAATAAACTTCCTCTTTTATTTTTCTCTTACAATTGTTTGTTTTCTTTTAAGTTAACTTTTTTCTTCAGTTGAGTTAAATTCTCTTTACAGTTCAATTTGTTTACTTTTCTGCTAAACTCTATTAAGAAATTAACGCATCAGATTGACAGAGAAAGCTAATGCTAAATAGTCATACACCTAAAAGAAAAAACTTTCATAATCCAATTTATCGCCTTTGTGGTGCCAACCTAAAATTAGGTGCAAAAATGAAACCAATCAATGAGCAGCGCATTCACTCGGCTATTTGGTTACAGATCAAAATATCACTGTATTATATCAATAATTAAATCAACTATATAAGTCAAAGTTGACCCATTCAATCAATACACAGTCCAACAATCTAGAAGGTATCTCCTCTACCAAGCTAGTGGGCCCTGTTAAGATCAAAATACAATAATAGATCCAAGAACAATATCACTCTATACTATAATAAAAGATAATTGAAATTTAAGTTAGGCATTTTTGAGCAACAATTTTTTGATCTTTCAGAAGACTATAGAAAGGTCCAGAGTATTGATCGTTCTGATTGATCTAGTTATAATATTCTCCCCCTCGATCAGACCTTGCAATTTTTATCTTATGATTCAATTGCCGCTTAACTTCTAATTAAAAGGTCTTGAAAACTTCTAAGAAATAATATTTCTAGTGGAGGAAAAAGATATAGGCATACTAAGAGAAATCATCAATGAATGTAATGAAATATCTATGACCTCCCTGAGAAGGAGTGAGAAAAGTCCATAAATATCAATATGGATAGCTGAAGCATATTTGTACTACTTTCTGGCTCAAATTTTCTCAATTTGGTTAATTTTCCTCGAATATAATCAATACAGGTGGAGAATCTGAAAAATCCAAGGGTCAAGAATATATTTCTTCATAAGGCAATGTAATTTCTCTTTGGAAATATGCCTTCGTTGTTGATACCATAACAAAGAGAACTGCAAGAAAATCCTATATTATTTTGCAGAAGTAAGCAAAATGTTATGAGAAAACTGGTATCTAATAAAAACTGTTCATATGATGCATCCAACGTTAATTAGAATAAATCATCATCCAACAAATCAGAACCAACAAAATTATTATGGAGATTGGTAATGAAGTTAGATTTATTCAAATTAACATCACAACCAGAATGGTTAAAATGGTAACATATCCAAATGAAGCAGTTTAGAAACAAAAATCAAATTACGCCTCAAAGATGGCACATAAAATGTTTCATCTAAATCTAAAACATAACCAAATTCAAAATTAGCCTAAAAGTTCCTATACACTCCACTTGAACTCTTTCTCCAGTTCCCGAAATAGAGCTGCTCCTCAGGCCTGGTCGCTTGCTCTGTTGTGAATCCCTTCCTTCTTAACTAGCCAGACTTTATATTCATTGCAATTCTTCTTCAGGTGACCTTCTTGCAGAAGAAGCATGCATTGGCACTCCCAAATGTTGAATTGTTGTTCTTGGGTGGAATGATCTTCTAATTTCCCTTCTGGTATCCCTTTTGATTTAAATTTTTCTTGGAGCCTTCCTTCTTGAAATTTTTCTTACTTGCAGCATTGATGGAGAAATTCTTCATGCCTGAATGAAGAGTCAAGTGTGCAGATTCAGCCTTGTCTTTCTTGTGATGCTCTTCTTCAGCAACACATGTGGCAATCTGATCATTCAAACTCCATTCCTTTTCTTGGTTCTGGTAGTGAACCGAAGCATGTCAAAGTTTTTAGGGAGAAAACACCGTCAAGTGAACCATCAGGGTGTCATCGATAGATAAATCAAGCTCCAAAAGCTGAAGAACTAGCTTGAAAATCTTGAGGATATGCATCCTCACATTTTCACTTTGGGCCTGTTTGGTTAAGAGTGAAAGTGAGGAAGTGAAGAAGTGAGGAAGTGGTAATAGTTCCCTTGGGAACTTGAGAATTGGTTTGTAAGTTTTCCTGTACTTGGATGTTGTTGGGAAGTGTGGTTTGTAAAATGTTATGTCTTTTCTGGTGTTTGGATGGTAATGTGGAAGTGGAAGTGGAAAAGTTGACCACAAAGTTGACCACAAAATAATATTAAAATAAAAATTAACTAAGAAAAATAAAATTGGACTGTAATTAGAATGCAAGTGAGATTTACATGAGCAAAAAATTAACTGTTTTGTGCTATAACTTATTACAGATGAGATTTACATGACCACAAAATTAACTGTAGCACTTTGAAAATGAGGAATTGGTTATGTAAAAGAGAAAAGAGAAAAGGAAAAGAACTTTTTCCATTTTCTTTTTTCTGTGTTTGGATGAACAGTAGAAATGAGAAAGACACTTCCTCACTTTCACCCAATTCCTTGAATCCAAACAGCCCTTTCATCATATTTCAGAAAAATAAGTTCGCACAGATAGCTATATTGCCTACTCTTGACGGACCTTTCAAATTGATGATTGATGACCGCAAGCAAATTCTTAGCGTTCTCCTTCTCAGAAATTCCGTCACTCATAATGGAGTCTATAGAAGGCTTAATTATGAGAATACTCATCTTGTTGAGGATAACCCCTTTATCAGTATATACCTGAGTTGTTGCCTTTGAGCATCAGTAGTCATTTGGTCAATAATAAGCTTCTCTTCAGTCATGATGTAACGCCCCGATCTTAAAGATACGGAGACGTTATGGCGACGTACATACGCGAGGAAAATACCCCACGTATATACGCTAAGCCTAAATTAACCTGAACAAGCTATAATAATCAATAATCACTGCAATATCTCATATAAACATCCACGCATGATATCATATAAAAAGCACTGGAATAGAGAGTGAATCTGATATCAAGAAATATAGGAACAGGAATAAAAAGAGGTAAGAATACCAGAATAAAAGGGAGAGGACCCAAGCTCCTCGCAAAGCGTACTGTCTCATCGAACTCCTGCACATTAGAAACAATCGTCCAATATCTGAACGTGCAAACCCAGGGTCGTCAGAACGCAACCATGGTGAGTGTGTGTGTAAAGGGGAAAGAGCTCGTGCAGAAGAAACAATGTGCATAAATAGTAATCAAAACAACTGCAGATATAAGAGACCATATAACAAATAAATAACAGAACTGTAATAAACATGATAACAACGAATAAAGATAGGCAACAACTGATCAATAGTAAGCAAGCAACTGATGTCACAATAGGTAACCTATCACATGTCACTAGGCTGGTATCCAAGTCTGGTCTTGGTTACAATCATGTGTCTATCACAGTGGTATAAATGTACAGTCAGGTGATTAAGGTCAGTCACAATGCATTGACAGTTCATTATCATTTAGTATGTTAGCGAACACCAATTGCCACTTGTAATAGGCGCATCCCATACTACGCCTACTACACGTGTCAATCGATATCCTAAATTTATTGAAATTAATAGAAGAGACATTGTCCATGCTTTAGGTGGGTTCCGTACATACCCGGAACCACGGCCCAATCACCTGGCGCTGAACCAGGTCCTACCGCTAGGTAGTCAATAACAATAACAATATGTCAATACAATGACAATATGAACAATACGGGATGTCAGTCATCCCCCGGAACCCTGCAGTGGAACCGTATCTCGGCTGCGCAACCTGTATCCTAGGTCCACCCAAAATACAGATGCTGTCTCCTCCATCAATTTCCCCAATCCCAGTGTAAGTTGTTCATTACTTTATTATTTATAACAATCAATATCCATGTTATTTCAATTACTGGGATTATACGATGACAGTAACAATATCAATGTAACAATAACAATGTGAACAATAATACCATGTAAATGGTAGAACAATATAACAATGAATGTGTTACGGTCCGACAATATTTTCCCAGTAATTCTCAATAACATGAATGAATACAACAACAGAACTAGATAATACTCAATAGCCAGTCTCATCTGGAACCGGTCAATATCTCATATGCCTGTACTGCATATAACAATAGCTGATCTCAATAGTCATCCTGACCGTCATATATCAATCCATGTCAAAATAATCTGGTACAGTAATCCACAAGTTTAATGAATCAATAACCTATTCTCTCATTATATCAATCTAATCTGATCTTTACGTCATCTCAATAACCGAAATAATCAATGCTCTGATACATCTATTCAGATCTTCACACTCTAGTCTGATCAAAGTCATCACCCCTTTCATTTTTATCAAGGTCAACATAGGTCCCAAAAGTCGGTAAGATCATCAGTACTCAATCAACATAATTAAGGTAGATCCGAAATTCTTTGGTTAATAATTTAAAACTAAGATCATGTTACATCTCTATTTCAAAGGTAAGCTTTGACAATCCAACCAGATTAAACTCCTCTATAACTGATCAATATCCAATATAAAATATATCATAAGTCAACTCCAACTCTAACTAAATCAATGCCAGTCCAAGTATCAACAAATCAGTATATTGGTAAAACAATGTCATACCTAACACTTCCTCGATATCCATAGAGATTCTAGTCGGGATAATCACCGACAACTGCCAATAGACACTATGCCTAATATATGTCCTTTAATCTCAAATATAACGTAGTTCAACTGATTAGTATATCAAATCAAGATTACAGTCTAGGGTATCCAATGCTAGGCCTAAGCCAATACCGGAGATCTACCGACACATGAAATGACACTAACCAATACTCTGATCAACAAAATAAATAAAGTGAATGTTCGCTCATGACTCATAGAGTGATGCAGATATTCACACTGGTAAAATAAATCAAATAGTCACATGATATGATAAAAGTAAAACATAATACACATAGATAACGGTAATAAGAAAATGAGACAAAGCAAACACTCACATGAAGTGACGCAGTTTTAGTACCGAATCACGTCTGGTCTTCACTGCACGAACCGGTATTGGTCTATGAATCTTCCTATTTGTCGGTCTTCGAACCGCCAGTGTATCGGGTCCGCAGCGAATACGAATCCGAGTCGGGTCCGAGTCTCACCAAACGGGTCTGAATCACTGTGAAGCGAGTTTCAGCTGCAGCTCCTTCACCTCTGCGCTAAGCTCTACCTTCTGTTCCTTGTAGCTCTGAAGCAAGAACTCCTTGAGCTCCCCAACTTCTCTCTCTCTGAATCAAACAAGTCCTGGTGGGTGGAATCCAACTGAGCTTGGAGATGAGCTGAGTGGGTCATTTGAGTACTTAAAGAATTCTGTAGATCCATGATCTGATTCATGATAAATGTCCAATATGATCTAATCAGACCCCCATGCTGGATCCTATTCAGATCTTCAAATTACTGGTAGACGCTAAAAGGAATCACTAAATATTCATGGAGTGATTAATGTCATTGTCATTACCCAACCGTATTTCCATAAAAATGGTGCGGACATGGAGCACTTAAACATCAAGAAAATTCATACTGGAAAGAATTGATCAAAGTCAATGTAACCAGCTGTCACATGATCCCGACCCCTCTGCATTAGGTGACAATATCAAGGGTGAGGCAAGGAATTAAGAGAGAACCATGCTAGTATGTTAACAGCCAATTGGTGTCTAGGTAAACCTACTTCATGTCTCAGAATTTACAAAAACTATCAATAAATTCAGAAGAAAATATCTTACCTTAAAACCAGTTATCAATAAACCTACTTTGACTGCTATTTTCTTCTGTCCATGAACCATCCTTTTGTTTGAGCTTAGCTTCCTCCAGAAGAAGTGTGCGTGCGTGCGTGCGCTGCCGAGGAGGAAGATGGAGGCACTGGATGTTGTTGGGAGATGGAGGATTAGGTGGGATTTAATGGTTAATTAGAATTTAATCTGTTAGGATTTGGATAATATTGTTACAGATTATATGGGCTATGGTTTGACTTGGGCCAAGAGAAAAATAGGGAAAAGAAAAGAGCAAGTATTAATCTTAATAGCATCAGCTAATTACAGTTACATATTCAAAAATCATACTAATTAATAAGAAAATTTAATAAGAATAAATAATGATAACTCACTTTTGAAAATAAATAATAGTTAGAACAAATTTCATATACATGCTACTATTAAAACTAGTATTATTGAATAGAGGTATTACACATGACAAAATCATAATCAAGACAATTCAATACTATCTTTCATGTTTAATTCCAGTCAAGTATCTCAGGATTAAGGGGGATCCATAACTATAGTGAAAATAAATACTATACTGCATTAATATTCACTGTACATAATAAACTTATGTGAATATATATGCATTAATCATTTACTGTCACGAACCTATCCGAGGTTAGGATGGTCGAGCAAGAGTGGGATTGTGTTCATGGTTTATATCTTTCCATTCTGTGGGTCTAATAATCAACAATTTAACCTTACTTTTAGGCAATGACTAATTATGATTGTACCCAGTTGATGATAAAATCATGCTCAAGACTATATTGACCATATTCAGTTAATTACATACACTTTTTATCCTTTGGGCTTAAGGTTATCTTAATTTTCCCAACATGTGCAGCCTATCTTGCCCTATTATATTATCTAAAAAATTTATAGTCACATTTGGGTAATATATAAAACTTTAAGTAACATAACACCACTATCGATCTTAATGGGTCACAACTAGGCGATCCCAAAATAAGAGTAAACATGATATGTTACTAAATAGTCTACCTTTGAGCATATCACCTAGTCATATTAGGTTTTACCAAACGATCATTAATCTTCTCTCATATAAATCCAATTGGAGATACTGTACTTTATGGAATGTGATAATATTTATTTTCACCAATAAAACTTTAGTGAAAAACCTCTTTAATTGAACACATGTAATGATATTCACATTCACAATTTTAACATAAAAAAATCAAGATACTAATAGCAAACTGATTTTTACTTCCTGGAAAACTAGTAATTGATCATGGTGAAATTTAATAGAAGAGACCCTCATATCTTCTTTCCTAATTAAATGACAAAGTTCACTGGAATATTAAATATTAAGTTATTCTCCTTCAATTTTTTCCCAAAATTTCAACAAAAAGATGATTCAATTATTTTTTAATTCCATTCAGAGCATTTCAAATAAGCATCTGATGCCAATAAACTATGAAAATCCTCATGATGCTAGTCCATGAAACTAAGCAAATATTTGATATAAGCATGTATTTTGTGTATTTGAAATAATCCAAGAAGCCAAGACCACCATGATGAGCCATACTTTTCTAAAATACTCAGATGCTAACAAACAAAATCTTAGACTCAACATCAAACCAAGCAGTAAAATCCTCAAATAGGCACTAGTTCAGATTTCTCAAGCTAAACAATTTAATGTTTGCCAAAACTAAAGTATCTTGTTCGCAGTTCGAAAGTTATAAAGAATTCCATCGTTGTTTGAACTACGTACATATTATAAAAAAATTTAATCTTTCTTGAATCTTTTAGAAGAAAAGCATAGTGGCAAGAAGAGGGTCAAATCCACAGAGACTTGTTGAAAACTCGATTTTTAAAAAATCTGAATCTAACTTTAACTAGTTAGGAAATTTTTGAATGAATAGTTGAAGTCTTTGTTTTAAGAATTAAACTTCTATAACATTAAGATTATGAATTAAGAGAAGAGAACTACTAACCAATGCAAAAACTGAGTGAGTAAAGAGATTTAGAAAAAAGAAAGTGAGAGAGAGGAAGAGACAGTTGAAACCCAGAATTGACATAAGGCTTGATTCACTGTTGCTGATATCTCCTTGAAATCTCCCTCCTTCGAACTATGCTGAAAGTAAGTGAAGTTGTAGTACTATAAACTGCAAAGAGATAATGACATGCATAAGATCTTTAATGAAAGCATCTAGTAAAAAATGAAATAAAAAGAATAGAATTGCATCATTGAGAAAGAATAGAAAAGGTCTTAGACTGAAAATGTGCACGATCTTGATGGTAGAACACTGAATTTTAATGATTGATCGCCATTACAATCTCTTAGATCTCTCCAGCTAATATTACAACACACATAACTCTCTTTTCACAGCCTTTTCAGCCCTCCCAGTCCTCATTTACATCAGAATTGGGTGTATTTATTGGTAAAAATAGGACAGATAAGAGCTTATGAAGATAGTAGATCAAACGCTCTCCCAAACTGCAACTGCCGCGAAAACGCGGCTTCTGCCGCGTTTTCGCAGCCAGGGTAGATCCTGGGGGGTGATTAACTGTGGATTCCCAGTTTTCTTCTATCTTCAGTTGATATTCGGTTGGATCTCAGATTTTGATATTATCTTCGTTGATTCTTTAGCCAACCACTTGATCTTTAAAAATCCGTTGTAACTGACTTTGATCTAAGATTATCCTTCTAATACGTTCTGATCTTCAGTTGTCTTACTTCTATTAGGCTTTCTAATTACCCATGTAACATGCCATAGGTCGATGACTCTCAAACCGGATGGTTTTAGGACACCGTGTGGAAAACACCCCAAGAACTTAACGACTCGAGCAAATAAGGCAACAAACTAAGGTTTTTTTATTGATTATATAGACACTTTTATCCATGAAAACTTATGCTTTATATGGCATAAATACCCAGCTTCATCAGAGGATTTTTAGTATATATATATATTTTTTATTTTTTAAATAAAGCATAAGAATCTTTATTTTTGAACCCTAACTGTGTAAATGTATAAAATATGCATAATTCATCAAGGTAAAAATTAAGATTAAATTACTTTTTCAATTTTTCTTCCTAACCATAGAAATCAAACAAATCATTTTATTTTGATCAAGTATAAGAAATCTTAATTATGATTCTCCTATTCCATAAAATTAACTTAATTTCTTATAAAAATAAGTCAAAATATAGTTTCTATTTTCAAAAAGTTTTTAAAAGAAATGATTTTTTTAATAAAATAAGAAAAAAAACCTATGTTAAGAAAACCTATGTTAGAACCCTCCCCCGCACCTATCTCATGCATTGTCCTCAATATATGAATGAATGCATAACATGATACAAACTTAAGAACATGAAGGGTAGATAGCACTGGAATCACCTAGAGGGGGTGAATAGGTGATGGCCATACTAAATGACAAAGAATGCGGAATTAAAAATATCTTGCTAGCAACTTATCAATTAGCAAACACAATAAATAAAACTTGCAAGAATAGTAAGCAATAAAGTGTGAAAGTAAAGAGAGAGAGAGAGAGAGAGAGAGAGAGAGAGAGAGAGAGTTAGAGAGAGAGAAAGACAGAGAGAGAGAGAGTAAGCAATCACAAATACAAGATTATGTTTCGAGGTTTGAGTCACTGCTCTATGTCCTCGCCTTCAACACTATGAAGAATTTTCACTATGACCAATCCCACTGTATGGTCAACTGGTTACAAGTTCTTACTAGAACTCTTCGGACACACTTGTCCTCTCTCACAGTTCCGCAACACCAACTTGGAGCTCACTAGCTCGCTTGAGACCGCAACCTCTACAACTTCTAAATCGAAGGAAATCAGTGATCAACTCTTGACCACAAAGTAGCTCACAAGCGCAACCCTATAACCAAGATGAGGAAGTGAATCTCTTTGGGATTATGTAGTGAAAAATAGCTACTAGAGAAGTAGAGGAAAGGCTCAAGCTAAAAACACAAACTTTGAAAATGCTTGGCTCAAAAGAAAATCTTTTGCAAAAAGGCTAAAACTTGGAAAACTTTGATCTAAGGCTTAGAAATCTTGTTGTTGAGTTGTTTTATAGTCCCACTATTTATAGGAGATGAAAATAAGGGTAGAAAACTCAATAGATCTGTTGGGACAAGACCCAGGAAAAGACAAAATTGAAACTAGCCGTTGGAGCCAAGTCAGTAGAAAATTCTGCTGCCAGTCGACCACCAACAGTCGGATTTCTGACCGTTGGGAAAAACGGTCAACCGGACGGTCGACCGTGGTTCCCAACCAGAGAGTAAAACTCTCTGCCGGTCGACCGGGCCGGTCGACCGGACCCAACAGAGAGCACTGCTCTTGCAGACGGTCGACCAGACCGATCGACCAAAGTGCAGTTTCGTGTACTGGGCGATGTCGGCGCGTCGACCGCCGTCGACCCAACAGAGCATTTTGCTCTGCCAACGGTCGACCACCCAGTCGACCGGCTGAGGGCCAAAACCTGATTCTGGATATCTTTTTGAAACCAATAATTTTCCAATAAAAATTCTTTTGATGTATAAATACAAAATAGAGTTCTAGGACTTTGAAGAACTAGGGTGTGATTAAGGATCATCACCAAATAAATTAGAACTATATTTTGACAAAAATCTTTTCTAAAACAAAAACTAGTTTTTCAAAACTTGTTTTTCCGAAACATGATTTTCTGAAACTTTTTTTTCTGAAACTCATAAGGAAAATGGTAAGAAACATAGTAGTAAATTTTTGTTTGAAAACACAAAGAATATGAAATGTGTGTGTGTGTCAATCCCAAATGCTATTAACCTCTATCATCTTGGTTTTAACAAATGACTATAAATCCTAACTAAAATAGAAAAAATAAAAATATAAATCTTGAAATAGTCTTCTAAGTGTCGCTTGATCCTTCAGCTCTTCTAGTGTGCTAGGCTCTGGGATCTAAATCTTCTTGGCTTCCAAATGTGTGAGTCTTGTGATGGAGCAGAAATGCAACATATAATTTTACCTGAAACTCAATTAAATAATTTTGTTAATACATAATTACATATGGTTTGTTATTATCAAAACTAGGCTAATGGCCTTTGGGCCAACAATCTCCCCTTTTTTGATGATGACAGAACATATGGAGTTATTACAAATATTTTGGGAAAGAGACTTCAAGTGAAGCTCCCCCTTAACACATGCATATATAAAATATAACATGAAAGACTAAATGCAACAATAAGAGCATATAAATAAGATATGACATATAGCTCTAATGCTAACCATCTATGCATAATGAAGATACTGAGTCATAAAAGTTTATGTACAAAAGATTACCCTCCCTCCATCCAAAAAATACCTCCAGCCTCCAAAGTAAGTAGTAGATGTTTGGATCAATAAGAAACAATACACATATACCACATAGAGACAATAAGGATAACTGTCATAGCAAAAATAAATATGTCCACACATGCTTAGAGGTTCATGCCAACCTCAAAACCAAATACATACCACACAACCACATAAAGCATATGTCCATAAAACAAAATACATATCCAAATACAAAAAATAAATACTCCCAAACATAAAAACTAACTCCCACAAATAACTCCATCCAATATCTCTCCCCCTTTTTGTCTTCAACAAAATGGGTCAATCCTCCTGGAAATCAGGGTCTTCCGGTGGAGCTGGTGCATCAGGAACAATAGAGGGATGAACCCATGGCTCAAACGGAGGACCTGTCAGAGAAAGTGGCCGAGAGTGACTACTCGAAAGAGGAACTGGCCAAGCGTTCCTGCTGTAGGTGTCATCTACACAGGTCTACAGGTAGCGGATAGAAGCACAGATGTGATGGAGATCATTGTCCACTCGCTGCTCTAGCCGCTGAAAGTGAGCGATCATCTGCAGGTTGTGCTCCCGAAGCTGAGTGGAGAGAGCTAGATATGGATCAAAAGGAGCAGAAGAAGTTGAAGAAGATTCAGGAGCAACAGCAGATAGAAGAACCAGAAGAAGATCCAGGAGCAACAGCAGGTATGATAGGCTGAGGCTGAGGCTGAGGAGCAGGAGCACACTCCCTAATACACATCCTCTTGAGAAGAGTGCTGTTAATTGTTGGCCCAAAGGCCTATCACTCTAGTTTTGATGATGATCAACTCATGTAGTTATAGTACTAATGATCTTGTGTTTAATTAGTTTCAGATTTGTGATCAAGATCTTAGTAGGTGTGTAGCTTCATCAAGGATTTAAGATCAAGTTTTGGAGCTAACACGGTTTGATTCAAGAGCTTGTGCATCAAGACCACATCAAGTACTCAAGAGGAGTCTAGCTCGTTGGATCATGTTTGGACCAAGTTAAGAAGACGAGAAGACTTCAAGTGAAGACCTTCAAGATCAAGACTTGTGTCTAGGTTTGTTTTTATAAGATTTTGTTTTTAGATAAAATGTAAAGGATAGAATAGTTGGTGGATTGCTCAAATATATCATATACACACACACTTTTGATATAGATGAGTTTTCATAAAAGAATTTCTATTTTGAAAAAATACAAAAGAGTTTTCTTTTTGAAAAAAAATACCGGTCTGGTTTTTGGAATTCAAAGTATATAGTTTTAACCAAAACCAAATTTAGAGCTTAATGTCAAAAACATAAATATTTCATCATGTATGTGTAGTGGATCATATCCATACACCGTATGCTTTCAAAGTGTTTAAAATATCTTGTTTTTGTATTTGGAGAAGTTTTGAAAAAACCAATTTTGGAAAAATACAGTTTTCGTTTTTAGCCAAAATTTTCAAGTTACAAAAATAGTTCAAATTATTTGTAACATGTCATGATTTGCTCAAGCATGTTTGATTATCAAAGTATAATGTTAAAACTATTTTTGTAGATTTTTCATAATTTTATGGGATTTTATTTATGCTAAAAAGCCAACATTTTTATCCCTATAATTTGTCTGGTCTGGCTTCTGCGGTCGACTGGACCGGTCGACCGAGCTTGAAGTTGGTCGACCGGGACGGTCGACCGATGTGCACAGACGTGCACGCCAGTTCTGGCTGGAGGGCCGGTCGACCGACCCGGTCGACCGCAGAGAGCTTCTGCTCTCTGGAAAGCCCCGGTCGACTGGGCCGGCCGACCGGCAGAGAACTTTGTTCTTTGTTCCAGGCAGCGGTCGACCGGGCCGGTCGACCGTTGCCCCAACGGTCAGATTTTTGACCGTTGGCGGTCGACCGGGCCAGTCGACCGCCAGCCGCCTGGGCTGAAAAAATGCCCAACGGCTAGTTTTTTCTAGCCCTATATAAAGAGGGCTTTTGGGGCTGTTTTCTCCAAGATTTTCAAGTAGATTTTGCACCAGTTTTTCCTACTCTATTAAGAGGTTTTCTCCACTTATTTTAGATCCAATATTTCCAATTAAAAGGGAGTTTATCAAGAGTGATTTGAAAGTGATTTTCTTGAGTTTTCCTCCACCATTTCAATCCTAGTTTTCTCACACAAACACTTGAGCTATCCATTGCTATATCTACCTATAGGGATATTTGTTGTGAGAGGATTTTAAGTGATCAAAGTGTCGTGATCACCAAAGACTTCATCTTTGCTTTGATATGATTGCATATATGCAAGGGGAGCTTAACATCTCTTCTACATATAGATTCATGTTGAGTGTATCTTATATTGAGGAGCTTGACAACTCTTCTTTATGCGATACACGTGTGTAGGGGGAGCTTCACATCTCTTCTTATGCATTGCATATTTTGTGTTATGTGAATTAGGGCTTGTCATCCTTTCTTCATGTAATGCATATATGTAGGGAAGTTAACTTAGCGTCTTCCTCTTCAAAAATGTATATCGCATATATTCTTATTATTGATTTGTTTGATATCACCCCTTTATTGATTCTTTGTTTCGGACAAAAAGGGGGAGAACATTGTTTTGTTTTTACTTTAACCCCTTTGTTAATGATTGACAAAAAGGGGGAGAAGTATTTGGTATATATGCATGTTTTCAGGATTTATGTTTATGCATATATGTTTTGTTTTGCAAACAGGAGAAAAAGAATTTATGAGTTTTATGTTTGATTGACATGTTTATCTCCTTATATTTGCATACATGTTTATTTATGCATGTGCTTCATTGCCATATCTTATTGCTTATTTGTGATACATGAGTTAAGGGGGAGCTTCTTTGAAGCTGAACTTTAATCCATGCATATATAACTCCATGAGTTTTGTCATCATCAAAAAGGGGAGATTGTTGGCCCAGAGGTCTTCCACTCTAGTTTTGATGATGATTAACTCATGTAGTTATGTGTACTAATAATCTTGTGATTTTAGTTTCAAATCATTAACCAAGATATTAGTTGGTGATTAGCTTCAACAAAGGAGTTTTGAAGCCTTTCACATGGTGATTCAAGAGCCCGAGCAACAAGATCATACATAGCACTCGTTGGAGTCTAGCTCGGTGGATCACAGAGTTTTGGATCGAGTCGGCTTGGAGACTGCGCTCTACAAGAAGACTTAGGTATCCTAGTTTAGTTTATGTTTTAGATCCATGTGTAAAGATTAGATAGCGTGATATGCTCAAGTTCACAATACACACACGTTTCATGTTTTGGATATTGGTTTTTCGGTTTTGGTTTAACCGATATTGGTTTTCATGAATAGATAGTATCAATACAAGTTTACTTTGTTTAAGTGTATATTAGATATATTCTATATACATGTAAGCTTAATTTCCTACACAAACTTATGTTGAGATGCCTATTCATGAGGTTTGGTATTTTGTGTTTTTAACAAAACATATTTTTGGAAATAAAAGACAAAAACAATGATATGTATATGTTTCATGTATACTGGACTTATGTCCATATGCAACATGTTTTAAAATGATTAAGTATCATGTTTTTGTATTTGGATATGTTTTGGACAAAGTTTATTTGAAAAATCCAAGTTTGGAAAAATACAGGTTTTGATTTTCAGTAATTTTTTCATAACACAAAAATAGTTCAAAATGTTTGATAATTGTGTTGAAATTTTTATCACATGTTTGTATAGCATATATAATGTTAGAAACTATTTTTGTGGATTTTTAGAAGTTTTATGGGATTTTTTAGAATATTTAAAACCCAGTTTTCTGACCTAGATTGCCTTCTGCCAGGCTCTGGCGGTCGACCGGGCCGGTCGACCGGACCTAGAGTCGGTCGACCGGTTGGTCGACCGACGTGCACAAGCTTGTGCACGTTGGCCAGGTTCAAGGCACGGTCGACCGAGCAGTCGACCGGCCAGAGAGCTTTGCTCTCTGGTTTTGGGGCGGTCGACCGGCTTCTTCCAACGGTCAAAAATATGACCGTTGGCAGTCGACCGGCCGGTCGACCACCAGCCGCCAAGACTGACAATCAGCTCCTAACGGCTAGTTTTTGATTGGGCCTTATATAAACCCCATTTCTTTGGGATTTTTACAAGGTTTTTAAGCAAGAAAAAATTAGAGCTTCTACAGAGTTTATTTCCAAGTTTTCAAAAGTGTTTTTGGGCTTTAAACTTTAAATTTGGTTTTGTGTTTTAGGGTTTGAAAAAATCAAAGAAAATAGAAATTTGGGAGATTTGTATTGTTCTTTAATTCTATCATCTTCAAAGTGTTTTCTCAAGTGTTTTTCTTTGAGTTTTTAATTTCCAAACACTTATTTTCCACTTGAGCTATATCACTCTATCCTATTCTATAGGATCATTTATTTGTGGGAAAAGAAATTGGTTTGTGGTTGAGATATACCACCTTGTTGTAAACCATTCTTTGTGGTTGCTCCCTCTTTGGTAGAGGTTGAGGTTGTGTTTTACTCCCTCTTGGTGAGGTAGAGTTGGTTGGTGCTTGTATCCCTCTTCGGTAGAGGTGGATTGTGCTTGTATCCCTCTCGGTGAGGTGGATTTGGTTGTATTGGTGGAGTTCGATACTCCGGTCTTCGGTAGACCATTTGTATTGCCTCGGTGGAGGTTGTATTGGTTGAGAGAGGAGTTCGGTACTCCTAGTGGATTGGAAATCCTTCTCAGTGAAGGCGGGGACGTAGAGCTCGGTGCTCGAACCTCGAATCACATCTTATTGTTTGCGTTTGATCCATTGGCTTTAAACTCTCTCTCTCTTTATTTTGTGCCTTGCATCTATTCATATTGCTCATTCATATTATATGCTTGGCTTGTTTGTGTGTGCCTCACTTGTGCTTAACCACGAGAGCTTCATATAGCGCCTCAACTCTTATTCAGAGGAATCAAGAGGAGTTAGTCCAGAGCCCTTCACGGGGAATTCGGCTACACTCGTTGGTTGCACTAAGTGTTGTTGCAATTAAGTTTTAATTTTCGCATTTAGTTCATTAGATTAGCCTTATCACCTATTCACCCCCCCTCTAGGTGATTTCAATAATTACTTACCTCCTTTTGACCAAAGCTTACCTTGAATCTTTGGCGACGATGTTACCTTAAAGTGGAGGCAATCAGCGCATAGCCCATAAGAGTTGATTATTGTCTCTTCCACATTACATCATCAAGACAAAACAAGCATGAAATGATACAGAGAGACTCAAATCCATCGTCATGAGCTATCGATGGCACTCGCAAAGGCAAGGCTCTTTCGATGCTGTAAGACTCACTTGGATAGCAATTGGTACAAGAATGAGTGAAGTAGAAAAGAAGAAGAGGAAGAACACTAAAACGAAGTACATACAAAAGAAAAATACAGATTCGATTTCATCACAATAAAAGAAAAGAAAGAAACCTTACACCGGTGTCACTCTCAGCACAAACTTTATTCTCATTCTCCTATGAAAGTCTGATCTCCTCTGAATTACATAAATAAAAACTAAAAGTTACATGAAAAGAAAAACAAAAACCTACAATAAAAATGGAAAACTGGATTAAATCCTATCTCTGCATGGTCGTCCCTTGGAGGCTCTGAAAATCCCAATATTTATAGGCAAAACCCAACCTACAGGATCATATGAAGATAGGGGGAGCAAACGCTCCCCCTAACTCTCCAACAGAGCCGCAAAAACGCGGCTACGCGTTTTCGCGGCCAGGGTGTGACCAGGTGGCCACACCCTGTTGGTGGTGCTCCCCGGTTTCTTGATTTGTAATTATCTTTATTTGGATTTGCAGTTTATGTCCAGAATTTTGACGAAATGGCCTTTGATCCTTGGCTTCAACCGATCGATTCAGGGAGGATTCTTCTCAACCGGTTTTCAACCTCTCTGATATGCCAAGATTTAGCCCTGATTCCTTGATTTCGAATTTATTCTGAATTAAGTCAGGATTTGGTGGGCCTTTGGGCTCATTTCTCTTCACTCTCCTTTAGGAATGGGCCTGCAAATAAATTAAACATTTAATTAGGAAAATGTAGAGTTTATTCTATAATAAGTAGAAGAATATGATATTAAATGTGCAATATTAGTGACCAATCACACCCCCATACCAATCTTTTGCTCGTCCTCAAGCAAAACAACTAAACTATACTAAGGATTATTAGACCACTTTCGCAGGTCACGCGATTGCACTGAGCATGTGCAACAAGCCGTTAAACCTCTAGGTTTCCCCTAGAGGACGAGTTTTGTCTCGTGAGGGTTTTCAGTGAATTACACCCACAAAATCCATAAAGAAAGAGAAACAAAGAGTTAGTATTTTCGAAAAGCATTTTGAAAGAGAAAAATATTTGAAATATAATTAATATTTGAAATATAATTGTAAGACCTAAGTAATCTATAAGTTATAGGAAACTGAATTTTTTATTCCTAAACTTAGTCTCTATTCAAAAATTTGTTATCAATCAAAGTAAGGAGTCAAATTGTACTTCTCATTTAGTCTATTACTTTACTCTAACTCATATGCACCTTGTGATCGTGAAAATTTTGACTAAGGATTCTTTAACTCTAACTCTTATGCCTCATTTATTTTTATATGTATATATATATTTTTTTGGTATTATTCCTTAGTTCTATTAGGCTTTCTAATCTGCCCATGTAACGAGCCTTTAATCGATGACTCCCAAACCAAACGGTCTTAGGGCACCAGGTGAGAAAACACCCCAAGGACTTAAGGACTCGAGCAAACAAGACCACAAAACTAAGGATTTTATTATTTGAACTACTTTTAGGCGTGAGTACTTATGCTTTATTAGGCACAAATACCCAGCTTAATCAGAGGATTTTTTATATATATTTTTTTCTCAAACTTATCTAATCATCTTTCGCATAAATAGTAAGGCTTGCTTAGGCAAAGCACCTAGCTAATCAATAATTAGATTTGTTTATCTTTTATATATTACATATTTTTTCTTTTTTTTTTATAAGGCATAAGAATCTTTGTTTTTTAACCCTACGTGTGTAAATGTGTGAAGTGTGCATATTTCATTAAGGTAAAGATCAAGACTAA
Organism: Agave tequilana; assembly: GCA_038442645.1. Lineage (NCBI taxonomy): Eukaryota > Viridiplantae > Streptophyta > Magnoliopsida > Asparagales > Asparagaceae > Agave > Agave tequilana. The sequence goes on from JAVJIF010004893.1 coordinate 113,514, forward strand.
ATTACTTTAAAAAATTATCTTCCTAACCCTAAAAATCAAACAAATAATCTTATTTTGACCAAATTTAAGAAATCCTAATTTTGATTTTCCTATTCCTTAAATTGACTTAATTTCTTACAAAAAATATGTCAAAATATTGTTTCTATTTTCAAAAAGTTTTTTTAAAAGTAAAGAAAAAAAGTTTTTTATTATAAAAAGAAACCTAAGTTATGTTAGAACCCTCCCCCATACCTATCTCATACATTCCCCAATGTATGAATTAATGCATAGATGCATGAAAAAGAAGAAAGGGAAGGAAAATGTTACCTTAAGGTGGTGGTTCCGGTGGTGGTCTGATTGGTCCATGAAATGTGGCTCAATCGACTTTTCGTGGAGTTCGGAGGAACCCACCAGAAATCTCTCTAATATAACCCATTAAAATGATGTATTCACAAAGGATTTTTATTAAAAATTTAACCCCATCTAATTTTCAAATTCCATAATTAATTTCGGAGTCAAATTTGTTAACCGCCTTGTCCCAAAATGGAGTGTGAAAAGATAGAATGATTGACTTGGACTCAGGAAGTCCAGGAACTAATACCGACTCAGGAAGGTGACTTAAGTTAAGTAAAGGTTCAGGAGTCGAGATTGGTTCAGGAAGTGGGTCCAAGTCAAGAAGTTGAAACTCAAGTCCACATTTATTTTCCAACAATGGAATGTGACTTAATATTAGTGATTCAAGTTCAAGAATGATAGGTGTGGGAATCAAAACTGACTCTAAAATATTACTCAAGTCCGGTAACAAAACAGGAGTCAATATTGATTCGGGAATTTGAACTAGATCACAGATTTGAGAATCTAGGTCACATTTCTCATTGAGTTCAATGTCATAAAAATGAGAACTTGCCAATTTGTCAATAGGACTTTCAAAAGTGTAAAATTGGTCAAGTTCAATATGATCATCAAAGATGGGTGATTCAATTTCATGACGAATTGGCACAGGATCCAATGTTGATTCGGAAAAAGATTGAAATCAGGTGAAGACACCGGAATCATTATTGAATCAGGAAGTAGAATTGAATCACTAAGTTAAGGTTCAGGATCATATTCATTCTCAAGTTCTATTTCAGGAAAGGAATAACTTGCCAAATTGTCAATATTATTTTCAAAATTTAGAGTTTAGGCAAGTTCAAATGATTGTTCTGAAATGGAACCTTGATTTCCAAAACAACATGACTCTTCGGCTTTAACAGAATGAATAGTGACATCAGAACTAGTCAAATGGTGAGAACGTAGAGATTGGACCATCATATCTATGTCACGATTACGAGCGTTTTGAGCCTGAGTCATGGCTTCAAGCATCTTTTCATAGTTGATTGGTTCATCATTTTGTTGAAAAGATGAAGTGTTGTCTTAGAATTGGTGGTGAAATTATGAGTCCATCAGATTTTGTGATTTTTGTTTGGACTCACGCATACTCATTTCCAAATTAATGGTTTTCTATTTTGGACTGGTGGAACTGAGTATGAATCTTGGAAATATTGTGGACTAGGTGGATAAGGAGGACAAGTTGGTTGAAAATTAGACTCGGGGGATGTGAATCCCAACTGACTCTATGAAGAGTTGAAATTATTCTGGAAATTATGGTTATAAGATTGGGGCATGGGTTATATTGATTCGGATAAGACCAATCCGGCACACTAGGTTGGTTAAAATTATGATATGTCGGGTTGGTAATATCCGAAAAAGAGGTCGGTGTGTAATATGGATTACTATTAAAATTGAAAAAATTGTTATTATAAGCCATATCACACAATAGAATACAAACAAAGAAAAAACAAACAAACAAACAAATAAGTAAACAAATAAAAAGAAAAAATTCTAAATTAAGTTAGGGTAGACCTATGACCTAGACGACTCCTAACTGGTTAGACTGTCCACGGGAGGTATAATGCAAACTTTGACCACAAGCTAATCAGCCAGGTCAGTGCAAGATTGGTGGGAGGTTATCCGTCTGAGACGTTCCTTAATTAAATAACCACCAAACTTCGGGCTTTCGGCCCTTAATCCCTTTCCTAGACACTGATTTGGCAGGAGTCAAATTCCAACATCTTTCCCCCTTAGGATATTATCCTAATTGAGTCCGAGATGTCCCTAGGGCCAACGTCTACTCATTTTTAGTTAGGCTCGGGTTAGTGAGTGCTTGGAATTTGATTTTTGGGCCAAGGAAGGTGATTAAATCCCCACCTTATCTTGTTATGGGGTGGTGCCCTTAAGATCAGTTTGTGCAAGTGTACAAGATATGCAAAAAGATTCACTCAAAGCGATGTAAATCAACCAAGAGATGAGTCCTATTCTAAATTCAATGCGAACGTACCTTCCAGTACTCTTCAACAGTAAAGTAAATGAATTGAAAAGATACGTGCCTAAAATGTAAACGTCTAATCAATTTTTCAAACTTTTCAACAAGTATTTTACTGTTGGTTTATTAGCAGGCTCCTGGTGATGTCATACAAGAAATAAAGTTTGCAGAAACTCTAATTTTGCAAAGCAAGCAGCCCTGCAAAAAGCCAGTCAGTAGTGAACTCTTCCTTGCCGCGGAACCGCGGCTAGAGCCGAGCAAACGCGGCAATTCAGAGGGTACTTGGTCTCTGTTTTCTGGAACAGAGGCCCAAGACCACTTATATGTTACTGCAATCTTTTTTCCTACTTTTCCTGCCCTATAACCTGCAACAGAGAAGAAAATTTGTTTTAGTTCTAAAAATGCAATAAAAACCGTTACCCTCCCCGGCAACGGCGCCAAAAAATTTGATTGAGCTAGAACCTGCACAAAAAAATACAGTATTTCAGAACTTTAAAATAGAGATGTGAAAGTGCTCAATTCTACCGTGATAGTAAGTGGCAATGCGGGTCGTGATCTACAAGGAGGGTTAGCGATAGAAGCGTTCAAGATTTGTATTGAAATCTTTGTGAAGAAAAACGAAGGTTCTTCTTTGTTTTAAGAAATGAAAATAAAAAAGAGTTAGGTTAAAGTTAAGTGAGGAAGAAAGTGGTAGAATGAGAAGGTAAGAAAATCAGAAAATGACTATGTACAAATGAATTAAAAAAGAGTGAAAAAGATTTGGAAGATGTTGTGTTGGTGATCTAAACTAAAAGTTACAAGGAAAGAAAGAAAAACTAAAAATAATTACTTACCTCCTTTTGACCAAAAGCTTACCTTGAATCTTTGGCGACGATATTACCTTGAAGTGGAGGCAATCAGCGCATAGCCCATAAGAGTTGATTATTGTCTCTTTCACATTACATCATCAAGACAAAACAAGTATGAAATGATACAGAGAGACTCAAATCCATCGTCATGAGCTATCGGTGGCACTCGCAAAGGCAAGGCTCTTTCGATGCTATAAGACTCACTTGGATAGCAATTGGTATAAGAATGAGTGAAGTAGAAAAGAAGAAGAGGAAGAACACTAAAATGAAGTACATACAAAAGAAAAATACAGATTTGATTTCATCACAATAAAAGAAAAGAAAGAAACCTTACACCGGTGTCACTCTCAGCACAAGCTTCATTCTCATTCTCCTATGAAAGTCTGATCTCCTCTGAATTACATAAATGAAAACTAAAAATTACATGAAAAGAAAAACAAAAACCTACACTAAAAAATGAAAAACTGGACTAAATCCTATCTCTGCATGGTCGTCCCTTGGAGGCTCTAAAAATCCCATTATTTATAGGCAAAACCCAACCTATAGGATCATATGAAGATAGGGGGAGCAAACGCTCCCCCTAACTCTCCAACAGAGCCGCGAAAACGCGTCTTTGGCCGCGTTTCCACGGCCAGGGTGTGGCTAGGTGGCCACACCATGTTGGTGGTGCTCCCCGGTTTCTTTATTTGTAATTATCTTTATCTGGATTTACAGTTTATGTCCGAAATTTTGACGAAATGGCCTTTGATCTTTGGCTTCAACCGATCGATTCAGGGAGGATTCTTCTCAACTGGTTTTCAACCTCTCTGATATGCCAAGATTTAGCCCTGATTCCTTGATTTCGAATTTATTCTGAATTAAGTCAGGATTTGGTGGGCCTTTGGGCTCATTTCTCTTCACTCTCCTTTAGGAATGGGCCTGCAAATAAATTAAACATTTAATTAGGAAAATGCAGAGTTTATTCTATAATAAGTAGGAGAATATGATATTAAATGTGCAATATTAGTGACCAATCAACCGGCCGGTCGACCGTTTGTCGGTCGACGACAGGTCATCTGGCCTGGGTTTTGAGCCCCAACGGCTATATTTCTGAACTCTATAAAAGGGGGCTGTTTTGGCTAGTTTTATACAAGATTTTAGAGAAGTTTTAGAGCCAGTTTTTCCTATCTCTCTTAGGATTTTCTCCACATGTTTTTAGGCTAAAACTTTCATATTAAAAGGAGAGTTTTTAAGAGTATTTTCAAAAGAGATTTCTTGAGTTTTCCACCACGAACTCTATCTTGCTTTTCTCAAACAAACTTGAGCTTTCCATTGCTATATCAATCCTCAAGGGATCTTTATTATGAGAGTTATTTTTGTGATCAAGAGAAGTGATCACAAGATTTCATTCTTGTATTGTGAGGAGTTGTGGAGTTTGTGGCCTGGGTGAAAAGTGTTTTGTGGTGATCAAGTGAAGTGATCACCAAGTGTTCCAACTTGTGGATGGAGGAGTTATAAGAGGTGCAGCCTCGGCAAGCTAGTGTACTTGCATGTGTTGTTCTTACGGGAACAAGTGAGGGACTTGCGGGTTCAAGAGTTCTTGAGGGAGCTTATTGTAGGCGTTGCGGCACTGAATGATCTTGCGGGATCGTTACAGTGGAAATCCTTCATAGTGCTGAAGGCAGGGACGTAGAGCAAGTGTGCTCGAACCTCGAAACAATTTTCTTGTGTTTGTGATTGCTCATCTCTCTCTCTCACTTGTGTTTATATATCTTGCATGCTTATATTATTTATCTCTTTATGTGCTTGATATATCTTGTGCTCAATTGATATATGCTTGGGATTGTTTGCTCACACTTGTATTCAACCAAGAGAGTCATAGTGGCAGCTCAACTCTTAATCTAGAGGAATCTTGAGGAGATAGACCAGTGCCCTTCACCGGGAATTCGGCTACACTCTTATGTTATACTTCGTGTGTTAGCTTCATAGTTTTTGTTTGAATAAATAGTTTTTAATTTCGCATTAGTTAGCATTAGATTATCTAGCACACCTATTCACCTCCCCTCTAAGTGTATTTCATTCTCATCTATCTTAATTTGTTACACACCATCTTGAAGATTGGTCCTCCTATTTTGTTTGGAGAACATTCTTGGAAGTGAGTTTCTGTGAATTTGGAGCTAGTGAGGTAACTTGTATGTTCTCTATTTCTATTGTGGTTCCTCAAGCTTGTTGGAGCTTTGAGAGGCTGTTGCATGTTTTCTTCTTGTTGATTAATGAAAGTTTTTCTCTCTTGCTTGGTAGATGTAGGTCCGGGTTATGACTAAACCATGTTAAATTCTTGGTATTCTTGTTGTACTTATTGCTAGGTTTTATTCCGCATTTTCTATTCATCTCACTCTCACATAAATCTTGAGTGGAGACTCTCTTTGTCTCCCCATCAGGGTTTAACAACAGGAACGAAATAAGAACAAACTAGAGGACAAGAATATTTTTGGGTGCAGATAATGTTGTGATAAACACTGACATAATAAGAAAGAAACACCAAGTAGGAGACTCAGCAACGGAAGCGTAGAAGAATCTACCACTAGCAAGCAATAAAGACTAATCATCACAAAATACAAGACTACCAAATTTAATGTGGTTCGGTGAGAGTACCTACGTCCACGGCTCGAGGGGGCGGGGGGGGGGGGGAATTATATTAAAAACAGAGAAAAAAATATAAGAGTTACAAGAATCTCTCTCTTTCACTACTCTCAATAGTGGAAACTTGATTTTTTGTTGAATTCTTGACTTGCCTCAAAAGGCCACCCTCAAGGGTTTATATAGGCTCCTAGGACCATCCTAGTCCAACACAAATGTCATCAATACAAACAACAGCGCCTCAGATAAAGAAGGAAACTCGAAACCAACTTTAACCAAAAACAAAACCCGAAAAAGAAACTGCCAGAACTGTCATTAGTTGACTACAACTAGTCTGATCATTAGTCAACTATACAGTCGACTACTGAGATTACCTTACTCTCTGTTGCGCCATATTAATCGACTCCTGAGATGCCATTAGTCATCTAATCCGCATTAGTCGATTATACTATTAGTCGACTAGCCTTTGCACAAACTGTGCAAGCCTGTCAGTTCTTGATTCCTGAAGCTTGCATCATCTCCACCTGATCCTGAATTCTTCTCCAATGAATATAAATAACTCAAAACTCTAACAGATAATTCAAGCTTAACAACTGAAGTTGAGGCAAACAAATAATTTAGAGACAGTGTGCTATTCTAGGTAGGTCATTGTCAATTTGGACATCTCGCAGGGGTTCTTATAGCCTTTGTAAAATTTTCCTGGTTTGCACTTCACGTTGAGATACATGTAGTGTATAATTTGAACATTTATGTGTGGCATACTCGGTATTTGTTTCTTATTCTTTTATTTCGGTGTCTTCGTATCTTGTAAGCGTGGATATTTGGTATAAAGTTATGTCCTCATTGGACACCCTTTCACAAACATACTAAATATTAAATTTTTATTTAAAGATTATTGTACATGCATCTTACTAATTATTATGTGCATTTTAATAAATTTAATGCTTATTTGTAGTAACACATCAACAACAACAACTAAGCCATTTGTCCCAAGTATTTGGGGTAGACTACAAGAACCAAAAGAAAATTACGCCAGATCGGGCACATGAATCAGCTTATTTGTAGTAACTTAAATGAAAATATATAATATAGATGGTTATGTGTAGAGGCAAAATATTTTACCGTGGCATATCCCAGGTGTTCAGGATTGTAATGTTATCATATGTGACTATTGTGTCTGAATATCGCCCTGGCCATATCAGGACTAGGGTGCGAACGGGAGCCGCCTACCCGCAAGGGCCCGGTCCGGGTCACCCAGGCCTAGTTCCGGCCTAGGCTCGCCATTGGGGGTATTTGTAAATTTTTTGATTCAGGATTTAAAAATTTTGATATTTGTCCTGGTGAAAATGACGGAAATCAATATATCATGTACTTTCTATCTTGTCGTGTAATTTACTAACCCCTCTCGTCTCTACAATAGCTTCTGAATCAAATTTTAGTACGTTGGATGAGTGCTAACTAATATAAGGAACCGCCTGGCGTCATAAACTATCGCGATGAGCATCTGCAGCAAGGATTGGCTGGATGCGGAGACGAAAAGTTAGAATAAATTAGTAGATGAAATCATTGAAGACTCTCCAGAAGATGATTGAAGAAATGAAGATCTTTTGTATTTGTATTTATATCATTTTATTTTGTATTTATATTTGTATCAATTGATACTTCATTCAATCTATATACTACATTTGTATTTTTATCAATTTATACTTCTTTTTTAACTTATATAATTTATTTATATATATTTGTATCAATTTATGCAATCTATTGGATTGTTAATAAAAAAATTTTAATTTGCATTTTACAGCTTGTATCAATTTTGTCCAAAATTGTGAATTTTTTGGTAAATTTTTGGACATTTTAATAATTTTTTAGAACTTAAAAAAATTTAGAATTTTTTTTAAAAAAACAACAAACTCGGCCCGGCCGTGTGCGGGGGACTCGGGCCGGGCCGCCCGGGAATTGCGGGCGGGCACGGGCTTGACCTGACCCAATCTTTGACCTACCGGGTCCAGGCCAAACCCGCCCGTTTCGCACCCCTAATCAGCACAACCTGGCTGAAAGTACTTACAATTTGTAGCTGAAAGATTAAAAAGCCATGGACATACTGCTCCTGGTGCTTGTTTTCTTTCTTTTCATTTATTGCGTATACCATTTTAGTTTAAGCATGTTGATGTTCTAAATGACAACATATCGGTGTCAACTGTTTAGAATCTGGATGGTACTACGGATATTGTGTAATATTTTACACAATGACATATATATTCTTCAGTTGTTTCTGTTTTATTTCCAAAGCAGTACTTGTTTGGTTGTCTGAGCCAGTGATTGCAAGAAAATGCAGTAAGAATTAGCGTGTTGCTTTGAGCAAATAGGACAAGTCAGAGAGAATGCGATGAAAGCGTTTCGATGTTATGTTTTAAAAACAAAGATTAATGTTGATATTTTTTAAGTTGAAAAGAAAATAGAGAGTAGAGAAGTGATTTAAAGAAAACTTCAAATTTTGGAGAAGATTTTGTAGAAGATTATTTTTAGAAAACGTTTTGAGAGTGGTTTTTTTGTGATTTAAATTATGAAAAAAATTCAGGCTCCCTAATCTTCAATTCAACTATTTAATTTTTACAAGAAAGTTTTAATGCCTCACTCTAGTCATAGGCAAAACACAAAGTCTCCTTAAGATGGCTTTGTTTTAAAGACTGAAAACTTTTCTTTACACAATATTAAAAATAGAATGTTAAACAATCAAGCGAGGAAGCAAATATGGAATAAAAATGATTTAAAAATAGTTGTGTTTTTGAAATAAATGTTTAAAGTTTAACACCCATCCTCATAGGCCTTCAAGAACAGAGCTTGACTTAGGTATACCAATGATTCAAGTGCGGTTGCTTTCATGAAAATCAATCAAGAGAAGAGGGGTAGAAGAGATAGATTAGCGAGCTCAGAAAAAACGCTTAGCTACTCATGATCAATGTAAAATAATGCATATAAAACAAATGTAACATACCAGATAGTTTGGAGAAGAAGAAAGATCTTGAATCTTTATTGATGTCACTTCAGTGTCGAATTACAATCACTCTTTCTCTTTCTCACTTATTTCTGAGCTGAACTACAATAAAAAAAATGCGATACAACTTCTCATAAATTATCTAACAATGATCCTAAATCCTAAAAATCAGGAAACTTAAACTAATCTTCGGTCCCTTCTCCTTTGTAGAATGTAATATTTATAAATAAAAACCAAACGGGAGAGAGCGTACGAAGATAGGGGGAGCAAACGCTCCCCCTGATTCCTTTAGATAGCCGCGCGGCCTGGGTGTGGCCAGATCCCTGGCTTTGCGATCTTCTTTTATCTCTTGCTGGATTTTCAGATTTTGGTTCTTGATTTGATGAAACCTCCTTTGATTTTCGGCTTTAACCAATTGATTTATGAAGATCTATTTTAACTGGTTTTTAACTGGTTTTATCTTCCTTGATTTCTATTGATCTTCAGCTGGGATCGTCTTTATCCTCCTAAATATTTGTCCCTTCTTTAATTTAGATTTAATCAGAATTGAAGCGGGCTTTTGGGCTCAATTTCTTTCCACCTCCATTAGTAATAGGCCTGCATTTTATAAAAAAAATATAAGACTAAATACATGATTTATTAGACAATAATTATGGAAATGTGACATTATATATGCAATATAGGTGACGAGTCACACCCCCATACTTATCTTTTTGCTCGTTCTCGAGCAAAACATAAAAACTACTCCTAGAAAATTATTAGACCACTTTCGCCGGTTACTCGATTGCGCTGAGCATATGCAACAAACCGTTAAACCTCTAGGTTACCCCTAGAGGACGAGTTTGTCTCGTGAGGATTTTCAGTGGATTACACCCACAAAATTCATAAAGAAAGAGAAAAGTGTTAGTATTTTTTAAAAGCATTTTGAAAAGAGAGAGAATATTTGAGGTATTATTGTAATAGTTCAAGTAACCTATAAGTTATAGGAAAATCAAATTTTTTATTCCTAAACTTTATCACCATTCAAAAACTTGATATCAATCAAAGTAAGCAGTCAAATTGCATTTCTCATCCAGTGTATTACTTTACCTTAAGTCATATGCACCTTCATAACCGTGAAATTTTTTACTAAAGTTTCTTTAACTTTAACTCTTATGCCTTATTTATTTATATTTTTGAAGGTATTATTCCTTAGTTCTATTAGACTTTCTAATCTGCCCATGTAACGAGCCTTTAGTCGGTGACACCCAAACCGGACAGTCTTAAGGCACCAGATAAGAAAACTCCCCAAGGACTTAAGCACTCGAGCAAACAAGACCACAAAACTAAGAATTTTCATTTATAAATTGTACCCCTTTTAGGCGTGAATATTTATATTTTATGAGGCACAAATACTCAGCTTAATAAGATGATATATATATATATATATATATATATATATATATATATATATATATATATATATATATATATATATATATATATATAAAGATATATATAAGATATAAGAATCTTTGTTTTTGAACCCTAAGTGTGCAAGTGTATAAATGTGCATATTTCATCAAGATAAAGATCAAGACTAAACTACTTTTCAAAATTTTCTTCCTAACCCTAGAAATCAAACAAGTCATCTTATTTTGACCAAGTATAAAAAATTCTAATTATGGTTCTCCTATTCCTTAAAATTGACTTAATTTTTTACAAAAAATAAGTCAAAATATTATTATTTTTAAAAAAGTTTTTTAATATATATATATATATTAATTTTTTAAAAGTTATGTTAATCATGTTAGAACCCTCCCCCACACCTATCTCATACATTGTCCCCAATGTATGAAAGAAATGTATATATGCAAGAAATGGAATGTAAAATAGGTAAAGTTACCGATACACTGGGTCGAAAAGACTCATAGCCGTTTCATTTACCGGCACCATTTCCAAGAAAAGTTTAAGAAATTGACTATTTACCTTAAAGTCATTCCCATTCTTGGTGTCACTGATCTCTACAGCACCATGTGAAAATATGGATTTGACAACGAATGGCCCAGTCTATCTTGATTTTAGATTTCTTGAAAAAAGATGAAGCCTAGAATTATAGAGTAAAACTTTTTTTCTAGGGACAAATGTTTTCCTTATGATATGTTTATCATGAAAAATCTAACTCTCTTTTGTGATCATTGCATTTTCATGGGCCTCATTTCTCAACTCCTCTAATTTGAAAATTTGTAATTTTCGAAGGTCACCGGCCTTATTCAAATCGAAATTCAGCTGCTTTATTACCCATAAGGCCCGGTGCTCTAACTCAACAGGTAGGTGGCAAGCCTTTCCAAAGACTAACCTATAAGGAGACATTCCTAAAATCATCTTGAAAGTGGTCCAGTAGGCCCATAGGGCATCTACAAGTTTGGTGGACCAATATTTTCAGTTTTGTTCATTATCTTCTCCAAAATAAACTTGATTTGACTATTAGAGACCTCCACCTGCCCACTAGTTTGAGGATGATAAGGTGTGGACAACTTGTGAGTTATGTCATACTTTCGCATAAGAGTTTCAAATGATCTATTGTAAAAGTGAGTACCATTATCACTGATGATAGCACGAGGGGTTCCGAAGCGCGGGAAAATGTTCTTTTTCAAAAACTTTATGACAACTTTATTATCATTAGTTTTACTTGAAATGGCTTCTACCCACTTGGACACATAGTCCAAGCAACCAATATGTATTGGTTCCCAAATGAATTAAGAAATAGACCCATAAAGTCGATGCCTGAAACATCAAAGAGTTCTATTCATAGAATTGAGTTGAGGGGCATCATATCTCGTTTCGAGATCCTTCCTACCATTTGGCATCTAGGGCACGTCTTGCAAAATCATAGGCATCTTTGAACAAAGTAGGCCAATAGAACCCACTTTGTAGCACTTTTTCAGCAGTCTTGTAGGGACCGAAGTGTCCACCGCATGCAAGCTCATGACAGAAGGACAAAACACTTTTAATTTATTCATCGAGAATGCATCGCTTAATGATTTGGTCAGAATAGTACTTAAAAAGATATGGTTCCTCCCAAAAGAAATACCAGGCTTGAGATAAAAATTGGTATACATCATTTTTAGACCAATGAGATGGAGTTTATTTTGTGACTAAGTAATTCTCTATATCATCAAACCAAGGTTCCCTAAAGACAGCTAAGAGTTTTTCATCGGGAAAGTCATCATCTATGGGCAATTCGTTGCATGGAAAGTTTGGAATCCGCGAAAGATGGTCAGCAATGATATTTTCTTCGCCTTTCTTATCTCGAATCTCGAGATCAAATTCTTAAAGAAGGAGGATCCAACGAATGAGTCGGGCCTTGGCATCCTTCTTTATCATAAGGTATCTTAGCGCAGAATGATCGGTGAAAATTAAGGTTTTGGACCCTAGTAGGTAGGAACGAAATTTCTCTAAAGCAAACACTACTGTCAAGAATTCCTTCTCGGGTGTAATGTAGTTCATTCGATCATCATTGAGAGTCCTACTAGAGTAGTAAATCACGTGCTGCTTGTTATCAATGCGCTATCCTAGGACAGCTCCTATGGCAAAATCAAAAGCGTCGCACATGATTTCGAACGGCTTAGACCAATCCGGTGCAAATATGATTGGTGCAAAAATAACTTCTTTCTTAAGCTTCTCTCAAAAATTTATACATTCATCATTAAAAGTGAAAGACGCATCCTTAGCTAAAAAATTAGTCAAAAGTGTAGCAATCTTGCTAAAGTCCTTGATAAATCTTTGGTAGAAACTGACGTGTCCTAAGAAGGGTCGAATATCCTTCACGCATTTGAGCATAGAAATCTTAACTATAACCTCAATCTTGGCTCTATCCACTTCAAATCCTTTCTTAGAGATTTCATCACCCAATACAATTCCATGCCTTATCATGAAGTGACATTTCTCCCAGTTAAGAGTCAGATTTTTCTCAGCACAATGTTGGAGGATAAGTTCTAGATGGTGAAGACATTGATTGAATGATCTCAGATGGAGAAATCATCCATGAAGATTTCTAAGAATCATTCTACCATGTCAGAAAATAAACTCATCATGCAACATTGAAACTTTTTAGGGGCGTTGCACAAACTAAAAGGCATTCAACGATAGGCAAAAGTCTCAAATGGACATGTAAACATCATCTTCTCTTGATCCTCGGGAGCTATGAGAATTTGATTGTACCCCGAGTATCCGTCCAAGAAACAGTAAACTCGTGGCCAGCTAAACGTTCTAGCATTTGATCAATAAAAGGAAGAAGGAAATAGTCCTTACGAGTGGCTGCATTGAATTTTCTATAGTCAATGCAAACTCGAATCTTTGTGGGGATTCGAGTATAGACCAATTCTTTGTTCTCGTTTTTCACTACGGTAAACCCGAATTTCTTCGGAACTGTTTGGACAGGACTGACCCATTGGCTATCAAAAATGGGATAAATGATCCCATTGTCTAGGATTTCAAAATTTCAGTATAAACAACCTCTTACATTATAGGGTTTAACCTATGCATTGGGTCTCTCTTGGGTGTCGCCTCTTCATTAAGATGAATGCCATGTTGAATGATAGCTGGACTCAATCCCTTTATGTCGGTCATACTCCAACCAATGGCTTTTCTATTTTTTCTAAGAATTGACATGAGGTTCTCTTCTTCCCCATCAGTCAAATGAGATCCAATTATGACGAGCAAAGTCTTTTATGTGCCTAGATAGATGTACTTGAGATGCTTTGGTAAGATTTTCAATTCTAAAGAAAAGGAGGGCTCAATGGAAGGGGAGTCAAATTTGTTGACTCCAAACTTGGTGAAACAGGGCTTGACGCCCAATTCACAGTAGACTCAACAATCTGATCAAGATCAAAATCCATAGACTCTAATTCGAATTCACTCTCAGTTTCTAGTTTCAATTCTTCTCTACGTTCACTTGTGTTCAATGAGGTTGACTTTAAATGTTTGGTCTTCTATATCTCGGGGTTGTTTTCCTAGTTGAAGATATTGACTTCTCTAGTCATGTCTCCAACGGTTAACCTCATGGATCCATTCCTACAATTAATTATTGCATTGACAGTTACAAAAAATAGACGCCCTACGATAACGGGAGTTTGAGACCTAGGGTTTGAAACAGGTTGTGTTTCAAGAACTATGAAATCAACGGGGTAGATAAACTCTCCGACCCGGATAAAGACATCATTAATTTCCCCTTTAGGAACTTTCATTGACCAGTCAGGCAGTTGGATGGTAACTCAGGTTGGACTAAGCTCACCTAACCCGAGTTGTTGATAAATTGAGAAGGGGAGCAAGTTGATACTTGCTCCCAAGTCAAGTAGTGCATGACTAATTTCGGCTTGTCTTATTGTGCAAGCAATGGTAGGACAACCGAAATTCTTGTACTTGACAGGGATCAGACCCGACAGTAGCTCACTAATGTTAGTGGCTAAAAAGACTTTTTGGGTACGTTAGTCTTTCTCTTCTTGGTGCACATGTTCTTAAGAAATTTGGCATATGACGGGACTTGTTGAATCGCATCAAGAAGAGACACATTTATCTTAACTTGATTGAAAATCTCAAATATCTTATCCATATGTGCATTTTGCTTATTGTTCTTCAGCCTACTGGGAAATGATACTATAGGCTTGTGCACCTGAGACTGGTTGACTTATCCTTTTCAGATTCGTCACATTTAGAAGGATTAGGACTAGATGAGGTGGTGCTTGTGTGTGGTTGTGCTGAATGGAAATAGATAGTGTGACACTTGATTATAAACTTTCTTTCCCGATCTCAATGTATGAACAATATTACATTGATTCAATGGTTGATTTTCAGCTAAATGGGCTTGGTGGGAATTCCTAGGATTAGTTACTGGCTGACTTGTTAAGGTACCCTTTAGCCTCTCATTCTGTGAATTATCTAATTGGCTTATTTGAACCTCTAGCTTCGTTATGGCTTGTGTATGACTGTTCTGTATTGTTTGCATGAGGGACTCTTGCATCTTCATGTACCTTTCCATGTTCTTCTCAAAATCAGTCATTCTCTTCTCAAATGGAGGATTTTGGAAGAAAGATTGTGGAGCTTGGTTGGAAAGTTTTGTTGATAAGTGGGAAAATTGGGTTGATGGTTGGAAGAATTGAGATGATAATTTAGAAAGTTGGGTTGATGATTGGAAGAATTATTGAAATGTTGGAAGTGGTTTGAATGGTTTGACCGTGAGTAGTCATTGTTGTTTTGGCTCCATGAAAAATTTGGGTGATTTCTTCAGTCAGGATTGTACATTTGTGCGTAAGGATTATTGTTGGGTCTTGAAAGACTGCATTCATCGGTTTAGGAAATTGTTGTTGAGCTTGAAACACTGGACACTCCTCAAACACATGATTCATGGCTTGACAGTAAGTACAGTCCAGAGTTGAAAATTAGTTTGGGCTGACTTGGTTGACTGGAACTAGTTCCTTAGTTTTTAAAACTTCCAGTCTTCTCGCTAGGTTTGCTATTCTAGCCTCGGCAACTATGGATGATTCAATTGAATAAAGACCTCCTTTTGAAGAGATGGAGTTTGAATTCCTAGAGTTTTCATTAGTTGGTTCCCGTTGGATGGTCTTTTCAGCTAGATTCTCATATAAATCTCATCCTTCATTTTCATTCTTTTGCAAGAATCTCCCTTGGCACATGGTTTCTAAGAGGGTCTTGGTTGAGTAGTCTAAACTGTCGTAGAGAATTTGACATTGTCTCCATTTCTATATTCCATGATGAGGACATTGGACAAGGAGGTCTTTGAAGTATTCAAAGTACATCCAAAACAGTTCACTAGGTTCTTACTTGAACTGCATGATGTTCTTCCTAATGAGAGCAGTCTTATGAATTGGATAGAATTTTTTCAAGAAGACCTTGATGAAACCATCCCATAATGTGATAGAGACGGCCGCTAAGTTATAAAGCCATTTCTTCACTAAGTCCTTAAGAGCAAATGGGACAAATCTTAATCTAATAGGATCATCTCTAAGGTGTGGGATTTTCATCATTAAGGATACTCCCTCAAATTCTCTTATGAAGAAATATGCATCTTCAGACTCTAAGTCATGAAACTTAGAGTGTGTTGATGAACTGAAGCTTGAGCTAAAAGCTGCGTTCACCAACCGATGGAAGTTGGATGCAAGATGGAAGTGTGGTTCTAATGGGATACAATATATCCTGCAAAAATGTCAGTTGAGTCATAACCGGATCTGGTTTGGATTTTTACTTGGGAGGTGATGTATTTCTAGTTAACCTAGATGTGTTTGGGTCTCTCGATCACGATTGCATATACAAACACTCCTACAAACAAGTTCACCAATAGTCAACAAGAAAAAGAGAAAGCAACCAAGTCTAGTCTAACGTAAATCTTGACCTAGACAACTTCTAATTGGTTGATTGTTCATAGGAGGTATAATGTAGACTCTGACCACAAGCTAATCAGCCAGGTCAGGGAAAGATTGGTGGGAGGTATCCGCGCAACAACGATGGGCCTAATTAAGCCAAACCACCAGCCTTCGGGGTTTCGTCCCTTAATCCCTGTCCTTTGACACCGATTTGGCAGGAGTCAAATTCCAACACTCTCCCCTCTTAGGATCTAATGAGTTTGAGATGTCCCTATGGCCAACGTCTATCAAATTTTAAATTAGGCTTAGGTTGGTGTGTGCTTGGAGATCGTTTGTGGGCTACGGAAGGGTAATAACTTCCCCACCTTATCTTGTTTTGAGTTTTGCCCTTCAAATAGATTGTGCAAGTGTGCAAGTATAATGCAATAGTAACAGTCAAAAAGTAAGTAAATCACCCAAGAATGTTCCTATGCTAGATGCTATGTAAACATACCTTGTCTCTAGCTCTCTTCAGCAGTAATTGTAAAAGAAACGTAATTTAGAGAAATACCTAGAATGCAAGTCTAAATATTTTTTTAGTAATTAATAATAAATCATATTACTGTTGGATTAAAAACAGGGTATGTGAATATCAGATATAGCAGAAATAACACAACAAAAAATTGTATTTTTACAACGCAATATGTCCTGCAAAAAAAGAGTTTTTAGTAGTCCAAAAATTTTCAAGTTTTTGTGCTGAAATTTCTTAGAATTCTGTTTCCTACTTTTTAGAGTAGGGCACAGAATAGCAAATCTTCTCCTGCAATGCTTGAGCGCTAAATCTGATTTCTTTATGACCCTAAAACAAAACACCAAACTTGTTAAAAAATATTATATCATTCCCTCCCCGCAACAGCGCCAAAAATTAATTGTAAGAAAATGCAGTGAGAATTACTGTGTAGCTTTGGGCTAACGGGTCGTGTCCACGGGGAGTAATGCGATGAAAGCGTTTCGAGTTATGTTTTAAAAATAAAGATTGGTGTTGGTTTTTTTTTTTTAAGTTGAAAAGAAAATGGTGGGTAGAGAAGTGATTTAAAGAATACTTGAAATTTTGGAGAAGATTTTGTAGAAGATTATTTTTTAGAAAACGTTTTGAGAGTGGTTTTTTTGTGATTTAAATTATGAAAAAAAATCCAGGCTCCCTAATCTTCAACTCATCTATTTAATTTTCACAAGAAAGTTTTAATGCCTCACTCTAGTCATAGGCAAAACACAAAGTCTCCTTTGAGTGTTCAGATAAAACAAATAAGAAGGCTTTGTTTTAAAGACTGAAAACTTTTCTTTATACAATATTAAAAATAGAATGTTAAACCATCAAGCGAGGAGCAAGTATGGAATAAAAATAATTTAGAAATAGTTGTATTTTTGAAATAAATGTTTAAAGTTTAACACCCATCCTCATGTGCCTTCAAGAACAGAACTTGATTAGGCATACCAATGATTCAAGTGGGGTTGCTTTCATAAAAATCAATCAATAGAAGAGGGGTAGAAGAGATAGATTAGCGAGCCTAGAAAAAATGCTTAGCTACTCATGATCGATGTAAAACAATGCATATAAAACAAATGTAGTATATCAGATAGTTTGGAGAAGAAGGAAGATCTTGAATCTTTATTGATGTCACTTCAATGTCGGATTACAATCATTCTTTCTCTCTCTCACTTATTTCTAGACTGAACCACAAAAACAAAAATAAGATACAACTTCTCATAATGATCCTAAATCCTAAAAATAAAGTAAGAAACTTAAACTAATTTTCGGTTCCTTCTTCTCTGTAGAATGCAGAATTATAGACAAAAATCAAACGGGGGAGAACGTACGAAGATAGGGGGAACAAACGCTCCCCCTGATTCCTTTAAATAGCTGCAGAAACACGGCTTTAGCCGCGTTTTCGCGGCCTCGGTGTGGCCACCTGGCCACACCCCGGGGAATGCAAATCCCTGGTTTCGCGAATTTCTTTATCTCTTGCTTGATTTTCAGATTTTGGTCCCGATTTTGGTCCCGAATTTGACGAAACCTCCTTTGAACTTCGACTTTAACTAATTGATTTGTGAAGATCTATTTTAACTGGTTTAAAACTGGTTTTGTCTTCCTTGATCTCCATTGATCTTCAGCTGGGATCGTCTTTATTCTTCTGGATATTTGTCCCTTCTTTAATTTAGATTTATATCAGAATTAAAGCGGTCTTTTGGGCTCAATTTCCTTCCACCTCCATTAGTAATGGGCCTACATTTTATAAAAAAATATAAGACTAAATACATGATTTATTAGATAATAATTATGAAAATGTGACATTATATATGCAATATAGGTGACCAATCAGCCAGCTCTTAGCTTCCAAATTTTAATCAGCAGACATTGACCTAATTAGCCCCTTGTCTGTATTGTATCCCGGAGATAGAATGCAATTGAAACAAAGACATGAAACATTTTACTTATCCCTAACAGTCAAGACGAGCGTTTTAATTTATTTTTTTTCATTCTTTAACTAAATTAAGAATCAATCAAAACTCCCAAAGTTGGATTCGAACTTACAATCAATTAGTTATTAGTCGACCGAAATTGAGTTACTGAGGAACAATGGGATATTCGATCTCATAGAGTTCAACTCCCATTCTCAATCCATCAGCGAAACTTCCTTCATAACTCTTAGAACATCTTTGTAGTGTTACCGTTCCATGCGTCATTTCATAGGGAACCCTGAAATGGTTCTATTTCATTATACTCTTAGATCCACATTGCTATTCTTTAGATTTTCAGGACAAGGCTGAAGAGAGCTCATGATGAGTACTGACAAAGGGGAAATTGAAAGATAAACCATGGAGGTTGCCAAAGACAGGACTACTTATGGTTTTACACAATATGATTGGCCTGTCAATAGTGTACACTAACTCTATGGATTGAGAATAACCTATAGAGAAGTTAGAAAAATGTATTTTGGTGAGTTAAGAATAGAATTCAAGAGATCTACCTCAGGGTAAAGGGGTTAGGTTGGGAAATGAGAGGTTCCAACTTCAAGACTGCCCGCTTCGTCTTTTATTAAAACAAAAAAGAAGAAGAATTTTACAACTTTGGTAGAGCGAGAACTCAAGAAGTTATGTGAGAATACTGGTACCACTAATCTATTCAGTCAAACAATGCTTAATTTTAGAGTATCAAGTAACAAATGATTACTTTTTCATTAATACTACATTATGTAAAAGTAACCAATATATTTAATGCTAGAGAGGTATGGGGAAGTTCTCAAGTGATAATGGTTACTTCTGTTAAGAGTCTAACTTTAAGATAGTTTTGAAAATGGGAGCGGTTTAGCTCCTTCGCCGAAGAACCACCCGGTCCTTCGCGCGTTGTCGGCCGTCCATCACATCTGATGGACGACCCGATAGGGCGAGAGAGAAACAAAAGCACAATTTTTGATAAGCATTACTGAGAATTTAAACAGATTGCTGACTTGCAGGCAAACAAATGTTATGGAGATGCACTAGTGAGCTAGAGAAGTTTTGAAACAGATATGCAAGGGGAAAGAACGCCTGTTTCTAAGAACTAAGTTGTGGTTGAGGTGAGGTTGGAAGTTATATGTGGAGATTCCTGGTGCACTGGGCTCACACCAAAATAAAGATCTATGGCCATGCCGTCACATGACAAACTTACAGTTGATATTTTAGGTGCAATAGTTATGTTATTTGCAAAATGTGAGTGTTTTTTGTTGCAATAATTATTGACACCTAAGACACAAAATGTAACCTGGGTTACTCAGTAAAATCTGTTAGTTAAACAATAGCTTTATTACAATTATATTGGTAAATGCAAAAGTCTGAGTTGTCCTTGACCCAAGCAGTTTAGGCATTGTTTGTTTGCCTCAGGAGTGGCAGAAAATTGCGTTTTTGTCCTGACAATGTGACCCGCACAGCGTTTTCCATCACCCCTAGTTATTTATTTGCCCTGAAAATTGATGAGGTGGGGCCTCACCTCCAACTTAACAAATTGCATGAACAGTAGAAGAAGTGTTTTTCAAATTTTTTAAACGAAAAATGCCGAAAACCTGACACTACGAGCCCCCCATTGTACTTTCGTGAATCTGCTTTCCATGTGCCAAACATAAGCACCTTTGCCAAAAAGCATAAGCTTGGGATGATATGAAACTATTTAAAAAATAAAACTGTGTTGCTTTAGTTTTCTTGCTTTCCTACATTTTCTCCAACAATTTCAAACGAGTTTACTCTTACCACATCGACGAGATCTCGGAGTCAATGAAGGATTACATTGCACTCTTGCATGGGGAGTGTGTTTTTTAGTTCCCAGAATTTCTCGACGCTCATTGTAGTTCCTTGTTGGTCTCCTAATTTGATTAAGAGGGTAAAATGTATTTACATTTTCCTTCCCATGCTTTCATTAATTGCAAAGGCACGGTTATTGCCCCACCTCCCCCACCAAAAAAAAAAAAAAAAAAAAACACAATGTGCCATTATTTTTTTGACCTCTTTTCACTCTTGATGACAAATTCAAAATGCCCATCTCTTTTTCCTCCTCCCTCTTTTCTCTCTCTCCCTTCTCCTCCTTTCCTGGCGACCCCATGCCTCTGCCCCTCCCTCGTCGGTGACCACACTCGCTGTTGGGCCAGAGGCCCATCACTCTAGTTTTGATGATGATTAACTCATGTAGTTATAGTTTACTAATAATCTTGTGATATTTAGTTTCAGATATTTAATCAAGATATTAGTAAGTGACTAGCTTCAACAAAGGAGTTTTGAAGCTTCACATGTTGATTCAAGAGCTCGAGCATCAAGATCGCATCTAGTACTCGGTTGGAGTCAAGCTCGGTGGATCGTGTTTGGATCGAGTCAGCTTGGAGACAAGAAGACCTCGGTTTGTTTAGTTTAGTATGTTTAGATCTTGTGTAAAGATTATATATTGTTGATATGCTCAAGTACATACATACAAGTTTTCAATATGTTTGATCTTGGTTTTCGGCTTAACCGGTTTCGGTTTTTATATATATAGTTTTCATGGATAGATAGAATCAAAACAAGTTTACATGGTTTAATGTATATTAGATTTGATTTATATACATCTATACTTCATCTATTTAGAAAACCTTACTTTGATCGTCTATTTCATGAGTTTGGAGTTTTTATATTTAAACAAAACTTATTTTTGGATTTCATGTCAAAAATATAGATATATATCTTTATATGTATATTGGATTTTATCTATATACAATATGCTTCAAAGTTGTTTAAATATCATGTTTTGTATTTATATGAGTTGTGGAAAAAACAGTTTTCCATTTCAAAGATCCAAGTTTGGAAAATACCGATTTTAGTTTAAAGGCAAATTTCAATATCACAAAAATGGTTCAAATAATTCATAATATGTGTTGAAATTGAGTCACACATATTTGTATTTCAAAGATCTTTAAAGAATTTATTTTTGTGAAATTTATGTGATTTTATGGTATTTAATTGGTAATAAACAACTATGCTTTCAAGTCCCAGAATTTCCCAGTCAGACTACTGATGGTCGATCGGGCCGGTCGACCGGACCAGGAGTCGGTTGACCGGCACGGTCGACCGATGTGCATGAGGACGTGCGCATGGCCAGCCACTTTGGCCGGTCAATCGCGCAGTCGACCGACTGAACGCGCCCAACTCTCCGGTGGGGGCCGGTCGACCGGGCAGTCAACCGTTGGCTTTGGCCCGGTCGACCAGGTGGTCGACCGGAGGCACAACGGTTATAAAAATGACCGTTGGCCGGTCGATCGGGCGGTCGACTGGAAGGGCAGTTTTGCCCTTTTCCAGACTGTCAACGGGCAGATTTTGAGAGGATATAAATATGCCTTCTCTTGAGCTGTTTTAACCAAGTTTTTCAAGAGCAAAATTTTCTATTTTTCCTAGTGTTTTAGCAACAAGTTTTCAAAGAGTTTTTGGGTTATAAAGATCTATCTTTATTTGTTTTAAAAGGGTTGAAAAAATCAAAGAAAAAGAGAAGTCTTTGGGAATTGTTTTTGTTCTTCATTTCTAATTTATCCTAGAAGTTTTCCCAAGTTTTTCTTTGTGATTTTGATTTTCAAACTCTTTATTTTCTCACACTTGAGCTATCATATCTATCCTATCTATAGGAACTTATTTTGTGAGAAAAATTGGTTTGTGGTTTAGTGAGACCACCAAGAGTTGTAAACCTTCTTTTATTTGAATTCCCTTTTGTGTAGAGGTGAGTGTGGAGGTTGTGTTGGTGTTCCTCTAAGTGTAGAGGTGATTGTGGTTGGAGTATTGGCTTTGAGCCTTATCTCTCTAGTGTGAGGTGATTGTTGTTTTGGCTAAGTGCTCATCCCTCTAAGTGTAGAGGTGATAATTATTGTGCCTTGCTTCTTGCGAAGAAGTTGTATTTGTTGGAGAGAGAAGTTATGTACTCCAAAGTTGTTTTACCCAAATCCTTAGTGGAGGTTCCCTGTGTGGGAAGTCCTGTGTGGACGTTATAGTGGAAATCCTTCTGTGTGAAGGCGGAGACGTAGAGCAGTGGCTCGAACAATGAAACATATCTTGGTGTTTTCGTTTGATCCACTATCTCTAAACTCTCTCTCTCTCTCTCTTATATTGTGCCTTACATTATTTCATATAGTTCATATCATACTTATATGCTTGGTATTACTTATGTGTGCCCATACTTGTGTTCAACCAAGAGAACTTCAAATAGCATCTCAACTCTTATTTAGAGGAATTTAGAGGAGATAGTCCAGAACTCTTTACCGAGAATTCGGCTATACTCTTTGGTTACACTAAGTGTGTTATAATTTGTTTTTAATTCCGCATCATTTATCATTAGATTAGTCTTACACCTATTCAACCCCTTCTAAGTGTACTTTCACTCGTCCCCCTCTGGCCCTCCTCCGCTTCCCCCGGCGAACCCCCTCTCACGCCCTTCGCCTCACCCCGGCACCTCTCCCCTCTGTCCCCTCTCCCCGAGTGCCCCTCTGCCTCACCCCCGTCGCCACCCCCCTACGTCCCCTGCCCGCTCCGCCCCCTGCATCCCTCCCCTCCTTATCCCTGCACCTCCTTCCCAGCCCCGCATACCAGAGCCAGCTCTGTTCGGCCGGAGCGGCCGAACAACAGGGGGGCGAGGGGGGCGACGGGAGGCGGGGGGGGGGGGGGTGGGGATACTTCGCGGGGGGGGGGGGGGGGTGGGGGGCTAGAGGGGGGTTTGCCGGCTAGAGAGGAGAAGAAAAAGGAGGAGAAGAAAATAATATTTTGATCATTTTTAAAAATTTTAGGGGTGTTTTTATCAATTTTGGGGTGCCTTAATCTAAGGGAGGCTCTTATCTTTTTTTGGGGTGACAGTAACTGTGCCCTAAATGAAACAATCAGTAGGCAAGCATAGAAATGCCGCACTGAATTCCATGTGGAACTAAACTACAAGCTGAACCTTCAAGTGCTACCTGTGCGCGGTGCAAGTAGCACCAATTTGACCCTCGTAAAATTTCTGCTCGTAACAACAGTTAACATCGAAATTATTTTCACTTGTCAATGTCCAAATTGGTTGTTCCCGTTCAGACTCTTGGCCATAAACAATAAATATGTTGGCTATATTGTTGTTGTTGTTTCCTATTGAATGATATTGGAAATATTTGATTAATTTTCCTCAAGAGTTCAAAGACCGTCCTGCTTTGAGATTCGGTTATTGTGTGTGAGCGACAGACACATATTATAAGAGAATAAATCCCGCGTTGACATATGAATAAAATATCGGGTTTTAAGGGTACAAAAGCTTTAAAGTCTTTGGATCTTTAATAATATTATAAGAGGATCAATCTCATGTGTCAACACAGAATTTGTCCTCTTATAATATGTGTGTGTGACTTCAGACACGAACGAGAGTGGGTTAGCTCCTTCGCGTGAAGGATCAGGATGGTCTTTTGTGGACTGTGGACCGTCCATCACAGCTGATGACGGCCAGATAGGAAAAGAGGAAAAAAACATGTTTTATAGTGGGACTCATAAAACGTGTTTTTATTTTTTCTCTCCTAAACGAGTCGTCCATCATCTGTGATGGACAACAAACATCGTGCGAAAGACCAAATTGTTTTTCACTTGAAGGAGCTAACCCGCTCCCACACCAACTCCCTGTTTAGTTGCCCCTGAAAATCACTAGATATAATAAATATCTCGAGAAAAAATTATCAGAATGAAGATGAAAAGTAAGGAAATAAGAAATGAATGATCTAAATAATCCTAAAAATATGAGACAAATGTTGTGAATAAGCTTTGAAGGTTGAGCCCCTACATGGGCCCATGACCCCCTTAATGGGCCAAGCCCAAGATTTCACTGTGGTCAGCTAGTGCGCCTCTCTCTCTCTCTCTCTCTCTCTCTCTCTCTCTCTCACTATTCGAAACTGAAAATTTTTGATGTCTTGCGCCTGCGGCCAACATCTTCTGCCCTGTGTGCAACGCGTAGCAATGGAAGCACCGATCGCTGGCATCTCCTCACAGCTGCAGCCGACAATTTTTTTTCTCTCCTTCTCTCTATTTATTGCTGCAATGTGCTTCTCTCCGTAGCCAAACCCATCAGCCTCAGGATCTCCCCCCAAAAAATAAATTTTGTGCTTCACCTTCTTCAAGAACAATTCATCTCTCGACATCCCATTTCATCTCTGTGCATTGCTCTATCTATTCTCGGTTCTTGCCTTCCAACGATGTAACTTTTTCAAGTTTTATCTGTTTTTCTTGTTTTAATAGCTGCATGCTAACTGTTTGTTAGAATGTCACTAAGAACTTCAGTTTAGCTTCTGAATTTTCTGCTTGCTGGATTAATGTCTTTTGTGAATTATATTCTATTTGCACACACTGTAGATTTGTGACCATAGCCAGCATGGGCTCTTTCTTTTGTGGAAGTGGGGTCGACATTGAGAACCGGTTATTTGAGCTTCTCCCTGATAGGCGCTCGGCCTTGTGCTATTTTAGTTTTATGGGTATGTATTTCAAGATTTTCTGTGCATCGTGTGGATACTTTTTTTCCCCCAAAGATAATGATTGTTATATTATTGTCTTGTGTTTTTTTTACCCCTAGTCTTTTTCCTGCTCATGATACTGACGACGGAGCAATTTGCACCCAATATGCTGGTATATGTACTTGTTATTTGAACTTTTCATATACTTGATAAGTGTTACCAAATTTTGACGTAGAGGACATATTTGATTGCTATGTTTATGCTTGTAGCTCTTTGTGGTAGTGGGTGTCGTTTTGGTTGCTGGCATCCTTTGGATGCATACTTGTTGTCAGAAAGGTCATGCTGCAACAAGAAATGAACAGATGGGGCATACTGAGCAGCAGTTGCAGGCCTCTCCCTTTCTAATGAGAGCACATCTACCGGATATTAGGACACAGCTTGCTCTTCTCAATCATGAATTTGATGAACGGGGTATGTGGTTGTGTTATGAAGCGTTTAATTAGTTCCAAGGCTTATCGTGTGTTGTGATGAATGTTGCAAATTAGTATTTGAATTATTATCTTTCCACTTATTTGTGTTATTTTCTATTTATAGTAGAGTGGATAAATTGGCTGAGTGTGTGTTGACTTCTCATTTTCTTTCCTTGGTTATATCTGCAGAAATTGGATCTTTTTTAAATTTCTTTTTCATTTTCCACTTGTTCATTGCAGATTACGATGTGTTGAGGATGATGGTATAACACCAGGTGTTCCAACAATGAAAGAGGAAGGCAATAGTGCTCTTCCTGTTGATCAACACATAGCTCAATCGCGGACACAAATCAGGTTGTTCCTATTATTGTTATGGTAATGAAAATTTACAATTTGGAGGTCCCTTTTTCTTTTAGGGCGCTTGACGCCATTTATTTCAGAGAAGAGTATTCAATCTGAGAACAGTTCATTAGATTGTGCATTTTCTTTGGCATTAATGGATAGTTGAAGACATATCTACTTCTGCTATAGTTGGAAGGGAGGTAGTCCCTTGTATGCATCTGAGTTGATCTTTCTGGAAAGACATATTTCCCCAAATCATACCTTTTCAATGCTTTGTTAGGAAAATACCCTATATTTCTCCCTAAATCATGCATAGTTTCTTAAAAAGGTATGCTACACGCGCTCACATGTGTCAAAAACAAAGCGCAATGGCAGGGGATTACAAATTTTGGGGAAACCCTAGCATATATCTCATCAATGGTGGCAATTGCAATGGGCCGGCCAAATTTGACTCCCATATATAGATGATCAGGACCGGATATGATATCAACCCTATAATATCGGCCATTGTGAAGACCAATGTTGCTGATATGCCTGATATTGACGATACTGATTACATTGATGATATAATTTATTAGCCGATACCGATATCAATATCGAGATTTTAAACCAGGGTTAGGATTATATCCTAACAATTACGATTTATTTTTAGTTTCATATTTTGTTTGTGAAACTAAATCTTAGATTTTGTAGAAATATTTGGTTGTGATTATATATACACAAATGAGATTAAGTTGTTACTGTAGCACTATCTGTTCATGTGAACGGTAATCGCATGAATAGTAAAGCGATTTTATTCTCAGTTTTAAAATTTTCTCTAATTAATTTAGTTAGGGCTAATGTTGGAACTTGATGTGGGACGGAGGAGATTTTAGGGTTTGTGGTGAGGAGTTTTGTGGAATTGGGAAAAAAATAAGGATTTGAGGGTTGGATATAATCACGGATCGCTATCCGGATATTGGCTTCACTGCTTATGATTCAATTCATGAGATCAAAATCAATACCCAAAGTAAATAGCTTCATTTTTTTATCAAAATCATTTAATAATTTTCAAAAATCACTACATGGCTATATATAGGCTGCAATACGTGCACTATACATGTAATTATTGATAATGTCAAATCTCATCAAATCTAACCAAATCTAACCGCATCTAAATTCAAATAACTCCTAAATATCAAACAAATCTAATTTAAATAAAAATCTCAAATCGACTAAATCTAAATCGTTTGTTTTCCCCATCACTCTCCCCGACTTGAAAACATTCATCCTCGATGAATGTAGTGGTAGGTACAAGATAAGCTTGACCGGGTGAAATTGAACCGCATCACGAATCCTTAATCAGGCCAAGGTAGTGGTCAGAAAATAGTCACTGATGCATCCTGGCTGAACTAAGGTGGTGGAGGTGGAACTGGCTTTCGAAGCAAATCGGTTGAAATTGGCAGTAGTTCAAACAAGATACGTGCAGCATAAGAAGGCAACTCAGCTCCACTGAAAATTAACTCACATACTAAGGCACCAATCTCCGGTGAACCTGTCTCATGTAGAAGGATCTGCAACGGGTCATAGACATCAGGCGATCTTAAGGATATAGCAGTCAAAGATGGCTCCATAGTAGGTTCCACTGAAAAATCTAAAAGAGTCTCAATAAGAGGCTTTCACTTCTGCCTCTAGTTTTGCCTCATCAACTTCTGAATTTGGATCATCAACAATATCTGGCTCGACGAGGACTGAAGGCTTTGGATTTAGCTCATCAATAGCTTCTGGCTCTTGTTCATCAACAACTTCTGACTCTTTGTAATCTGCCTCAGATGAATAAAGAAGGTGTGGAGCATACAAAGTATGGAGAAGATCTTTTAAGACAAATCAACATCGATAGTCGATATGACTGCCTTTCCCTAACAATATGCTTTTCGAACCAGCTTCATTTGGATATAATAACACTTTTGTTCAGAAGTCAGAACAAAATAACTGAAGAAATCTTCAAGATTGTTTTTCCACTTCTCATACCCATAACGATCATCGAACCCCAAAAATACGGGATAGCCGCATACGTATCCCGTTCAAACTCCTTGTCATCAGCATCAATATATAATTACCACAAAAATAAAAACTCATGGAGAAAATTCAGTGAAGAAAGATTAAAAGTTACTCAAGAATCTCAACAATTCGAACTAGACTCAAATCGGTTAGAAATGTGGCATGAAACGTTGATCTTCTTCTACAGGAACAGCACCGACACCAAACACGGGATTGTAGAGGTCAGATCTGCTATCCAACTGCTGTGAAATATTTTCAGTATCTTCGGGACTCAGTTACGCATCTAACGATGCAGACGAAATTCGAATCGGACTCCGAACGGGTCTGAAACAGACTTCGGACTGTGGCTGCGCTTTGCAGTGAACAGACAGAACAATAAGGTTACTGTTCACGGAACAATAAATATTTTTTCAAGTGGATTTTTGTGGAAGGGAAAAAGCAGAAAATTTGGCTTTGATACCAAAATGATGTGGGATGGAGGGGATTTTAGGGTTTGTGGTGGGAATTTTGTGGAATTAGGGAAGAACAAGAAAAAAAAAGAAAGATATGATCGTGAATCGCAATCCGAATCTTGGCTTCACCGCCTATGATTCAATCAATGGGATTAAAATAATACTCAAAACAAATAGCTTTAATTTTTTCAAAATCATTTAATAATTTTAAAGATCACTGCATGGCTATATATAGCCTACAACGTGTACTATACATGAAATTATTGATAACATCAAATCTCATCAAATCTAACCAAATATAACCATATCTAAATTCAAATAACTCCTAAATCTCAACCAAATCTATCCATATTTAATTTAAATAAAAATCTCAAATATACTAAATCTAAACTGTTTGTTTCTCCCATCATTCTTCCTGGCTTGGAAACATTCATCTCAGATGAATGTAGTGGTACGTACAAGATAAGCACGACTGGATGGGATTGAACCGCATCACGAGTCCTCAATCAGGCCAAGGTAGTGGTCAGGGAATCAACACTGATGCATCCTAGCTGAACTAAGGTGGTGGAGGCGAAATTGATTTTCGTGACAAATCGGCTGAAGTTGATGGTAGCTTGAACAAGATACATACAGTATAAGAAGGCAACTCAGCTCCACTAAAAATTAACTCACATATCAAGACACCAATTTTCGGTGAATCTGTCTCTTATAGAAAGATATGCAACGGATCGTAGATGTCAGACGATCTTAATGATATAGCTGTCAAAGATGGCTCCATGGTAGGCTCCACTGGAAGATCTATAAGAGTCTCAATAAGAGGCTTTTCACTTCTGGTTCTAATTCTGCCTCATCAATAACTTCTGAATCTGACTCATCAACAATGTTTGGCTCGACAAGGACTGGAGGCTCTGAATCTGACTCATTAACAACCTCTGGTTCTGGCTCATCAACAACCTCTAGCTCTAGTTCATCAATAACTTATAACTCTTTGTAATCTGCCTCAGATGAATAAAGAAGGTGTAGAGCATGCAAAATACGGAGAAGATTATTTAAGACAAACCAACATTGATAGTCGATATGACTGCCTTTCCCCTAATAATAAGCTTTTCCAACCAGTTTCATTTGGGTATAATGACACTTCTGTTCAGAATTTAGAGCAAAATAACTGAAGAAAACTTCAAGATTGTTTTCCTACTTCTTATATCCATGATGATCATCAGAACCCTGAAAATACGGGATAGCCGCATACATATCCCGTTCAACTTTCTTGTTATCAACATAAGTATTTATGTAACTACCACAAAAATAAAAGCCCCATGGAGATAATATAGTGCATAAGCTGAGAATTTATCCAAGTCTGAACGGCTCGAACTAGACTCTAATCGGGCTGGAAACATGGCGTGAAACACTGATCTTCTACTACAGGAATAATACTGGCACCAAATAAAAAAGCTTGTGGAGGTCAGATCTAGTGTCCAACTACTGTGAAATATTTCCAGTAGCTCCGGAACTCAGTTACGCATCCAACAATTCTGACGAAATTCGAATAGGAATCCAAAAAGGCCTAAAACAGACCCCGGTCTGTGGCTGCGCTCTGTAGTGAACAGTAAAGTTACTATTCATGGAATAGTAAATTTACTGTTCATGGAAAAATAATTTTTTTGAAGTAGATTTGGGAAATTTGTGGAGATAGGTTTGAGAATTTTGTGGAGAAAATCAGCATTTTCGGCTCTGATACCAAAATTGATGTGAGACGGAGGGGATTTTAGGGTTTGTGGTGGAGATTTTGTGAAATTGGGAAAGAATAAGAGAAAAAAGGAAAGATATGATTGCGGATCACAATCGGGATCTAAGATATGATTGCGGATCACAATCCGGATCTTGATTTCATCGCCTATGATTCAATCCATGGGATTAAAATCAATACCTAAATAAATAGCTTCATTTTTTTTTATCAAAATCATTCAATAATTTTCAAAGATTACTAGATGACTATATATAGCTACTATACGTGCAATTATTGATAACATCAATTCTTACTAAATCTATCCAAATCTAACCACATCTAAATTCAAATAACTCCTAAATCTCAACCAAATCTATCCAATTCTAATTTAAATAAAAATCTCAAATATACTAAATCTAAACTGTTTGTTCCCCCATCATGTTTATTTTTATTTCTTCATCTTGTAAAGCCTTCACAAATGACAAGAAAAGGGGAGCATTAATAGAATTGATTTGAATTCTGTAGTAAGGTTGAGGTCTTCTTTCCCTACTTTCCCTTCCCCCCTTCTCCCTAAATTGCATTAAGTGGTATCAGGGCCATTGAATCTTCATTTCATTTTTGTTTCATACTCTTGCAAATGAGAAATGATTGATGATGTAGATATGAGAAAAATCGCCCACTTGTGAGAAGAGAATCTCCACCCTTTAGAGAGAACTGAGAGTTATGCAAGGCTTCTTACAATTTATTCTATTATGAGTGGAAACAAATTGTAGCTAACAAGGATCAAACTTCTCTGATGCCATTGGATACTTATTTATCCACACCATCATCATTGTTATCACCAACTACAATTACAATTGTGACTCTTGAAGCCATTGCTAGGCCAACCACTCTCTTGTCTCCAATTCAGTTATTGCCGCAACTCCATCATAAACTGTCTTATTCAAGTTGATGTTGATTCCGAGTCTACAAGTTGATAGAGGACCTGTGTCTGAGTCATTACAACTTTCAGTAATTTCTCTCTCAACATATCTCTCCTTCGGTGATCGTGAATCATTCTCATATGGAATTAATGATCTGAGACATAATTCCTAGTGTTTGTGGTTAAATCTGAACATTCCTAGATAGGAGAATTTTCTCTTCGCATTTCATTCATGTCCTATAGTGGAAAGTCATATAGGAGTTTCTAGTCTTTGTGTAACTTGTATATAAAACCAATATTGATTCGATGTTTTTGAATAATATAATAGGAATTTTTTTGGCAATGGTCTAAGTCATCAGAGAACAATTACTTTTTTTATTGGTGT
The DNA here is from genome assembly GCA_038442645.1 of Agave tequilana. Taxonomy (NCBI): domain Eukaryota; kingdom Viridiplantae; phylum Streptophyta; class Magnoliopsida; order Asparagales; family Asparagaceae; genus Agave; species Agave tequilana. Next base: position 144,996 of record JAVJIF010004893.1, read on the forward strand.
TGAAATATTTGCTCCACATATTCGGCATATTTTAGGGACTTTAAGCATGATGGTCGAAGTATTATTTCCCTAGATGCATATTGGTCATACCATTATGTGATGCGAACATCCGACGACACCAGAAGCGCCACGAATTTATTCGTTCTTATTTATTAGAGTCTTTACTTTTTTTATTTTATTGAGTCTAGTCATTTTTCCTTTTATTTAGTAGTTTGTTTTCTTTTCTTTTAGTCCTACATCGGATGTGTGAATAAAGTCGCTTGTTGGCCTATATAAAGCCTTGAATATTGTATTGGAAAAATGAAGTTTGATTAATAAAAAAATTTGAGTTTTTGAAATTAAAATCTCTTTCTATGAATTCGGGTGTGAAATCGAATTCAAGGAAGATTTGTGTGTGAATCTAAATCTTAGTTATCCTTGTTATCTCTTATTTCCTCTCTCAAATCTATTCCACTTTCACAAATCCTAATCTAATCCTATCTCATTCATCAATCAGATTCTTATTTACAAAATTGAAAAAAAATTAAACAAATCAAAATCCCAAGAAGGTTCTCATCTCCTAACCACGTGCCCACACTTACCTTCTCCTTCATCTCTCCCCCTTGTCTCAGGAAACCCAGCCACCTACCCCAATAGCCTCACCAAACTCCCCATACACAAAAGCAGCATAACCGCTGTCCCCTCCCTCATCTTCCTTCTCTCTTCCTTCCATCTCACATCTAGCAGCCCGAGACCCATCAACTGTCAAGGTCATGCCCTTCTCAACCTCCTCTCAACCGCTACCACAAAGCACCCGGACTCCGCGCGGGCCATCACTTCCTTCCTTTCATCACCAGTACAGATGAAGTCCTACCCCGATTCCACCTTACCATCATCGAGCTACGGCAGTCCAGAAAGACTCGACTGCTAGTCTTGTTTCCCTACCCTCTCACCCTCTTTCTTGTCGTGATCGCCCAAAACACAGGAGCACCTAAACAACTGGATCTTTCTCTTTCTTGTGCGTCTTCCTCTCATTGCTGATTCAAGTTCCAGGGTGCTCCCGCACCACCTGCAGATGCCAACAATCACTATCAGTATAACAATACACGTCTAGATCAAAGCAGACTCAACAACAAAAGTTCAGGTAATATTGGTTCCTCTAGTAGGTAATTTTCTGTCTTATTGATCGGATCATCAATTAGATTACACAGCAAAATTATTCTCCAAATTGTTTTCATATTAATCTGTTGTCCACTAAATATTGTGAGATTGTGTATGATCCTTTTTATGCCTATTATCTATTGATCTCGATATTGCGAATAAGGTTATTTCATGTTAACTGAATATTGTATTTGCTTTCTCAAGATTAGAATATCTAAATTACGCATGTAATGATTGTTAAAATTCATCTTGTGGCATTACTCGTTTTGAGTTATTTCCTATCGAAGATCATAAATTTGGTGAAACTATGCTTGTTTTAATCTATCACTGATTAATCACAACACATAGTTCTTCGTTTCACATCAATTTGATATCAGAGCATAGTTTATGTAAGACATTTGCATCTAGAAGTTCCCAGCATTCAGTTAGCTTATTTGGTGAGTCCCACCACCACTTTGGATATACCAACTTTTGATGGTTTTCTAGACTATTCTGATAGTTTTCGTAATCACCAAGTTTTTCTAAATTGGCTCCACGATATCAACGTGTACTTCTTCTGGTACCCACTTTCTGAAGCTGAGAAAATCAGGTTCGCTACTATAAAACTGACAGGACAAGCAAACCAATATTGAACGATGTGGTAAAAAGGCGAGTACTCCGTGGCAATGACCGATTGAAACATGTGATAGAATGGGGGAACTACTCAGAGATAAATATGAACTACCATATTTCTACAATCATCAAAAAACATCAACAACTAGACCTTACTCATTTGTTTAACCTCGTAGGTCTAGTATCGTTATCCTTCCATCTTGATATGATATCAAGGACACCAAAGATAAAAGCACTGAAAGTAACGCTAGGCAAAAACACTGAAAGGGCTTTTTCACACTTAGTCCTATAGTAAAGTGTTATAACTGTCAAGGTTATGGGCATGTTCTTGCTAACTGTCTAACTCTATTTAAGATTTGCATTATCGACAGAATTTCCATTGAAGCGCCTAAGCCTTATAGCATTATCTTCTCGAAAGTCACTCCTGTGATTAAGGAGTTTAATGTTGTTTTCTCGGTTGCCACAGTTATTATCCCTTTTGTTGCTATCGCAACTGACGTCCGTCCTTTTCCTTCCTCGACTCTACTGCCGACACCACATTCTCTGACTCCTTTATTACCGAACCCTACTTCATTACTTGTTTTCTTCCTCCTTTATTGTTGACACTATCCCCTTTCCCCTTGTGGCATGTGTTAGCAATATTCTAAATGTCAGCTGACATTTTAAAATTTCGGCCGAAATGTAAGGAAATTCATGCGGCCGACACGAAATCGGCTACCCCATTTCGAATTTCGAAATCGGTTAATGTTGCTGATATTTTGGCGAATTTTCGAAATTTTATTCGCTGAAATTTTGGCTGATTTTGGGGTTTCAAATATTATCCGAAATTGACATTTCATTTTGTTTTATTTTTTTTTGGGTTTGAACCCATTAATCTATCCCAACCCGACCCTATTTTATAAGAGAAGAGAAGGAATTAGAGCTCATTTGCAACCCTAATTTAATCGTGCGCAAGAGAGAGAAAGTGAAACAAGGAGGCTAGAGAGAGATACAAGCTCGACTGACCTCCACAAGGCTTCTACGACCTTCAACAAGCTTCGACTGACCTCCAACGACCTTCAGCGAGTCTCCACGATCCTTGACGAGGACCCAGGAAGCTCTGCCAAGCCCCGATGAGTACCGTCAGTCTTAACGAAGTCCCGCTGAGCTCCGCCGAGCCCTGACGAAGTCCCGCTGAGCTCTGTCGAGTCGAGACGAGGACCCAGGAAGTCCTGTCAATCTTTGACGATCCCCGCCGTCTCTCTTTTCTTTCATCATAGATTTCGCTCCGGCAAGCTCTCGATTCCGACGACCCATGAATCTCAAAGGCGAGTTCTTTTCTTTATTTCTTCTACTTAAAACTACTCGTTCATTCTTAATTTAATTCTCATCGTTAAATCTTAGGGTAATTAATTTGAATTAGGGTATCATTAACTGATTCTCGCTCGTGAATGAATGCTCAACTGCAATCTATGAGGCTTTAACATTTTGTTGATGCTAATAGTTAGTCATCATGAAGCCTTTTGAGACATTTTTGAATTTTTATTGGAAGCTAACTATGTTTATTGGATATGATTAGATAAAATTATTGCTAGTATAACTTATTAATTATATTTATAGAGATATCATATATTTGTTTTTTTAGTACATTTAAGACATACTATATGATATATATGACCTCTGAAATTGAGCAAATGTCCCCGAAATTTCCCCGATATCCGCAATCCATCTTTACATTTTGCCTTTCGACATTGGGCCGGCATCCGACATTTAGAACATTGTGTGTTAGGTATAAAATCAAAATTTTCTGCTGTCATCCAACACACCACTTATTTAGTCTCAAGAACCAGTCTTCCTAACTTGCCATGCCATGAGATAGATTCTATCAACCATATTGAACAACAAACTGATGAGTCATCATCAGAAATCAAGCTGCCTTTTCTAATAGACACCAATAGTCACTCATATTTAGGAGGACAAGTTCCTGTGTAAAGTTGTGAGTAGGAACGTGAATCAGGTCAATGATGTTATCATCTATGATCGATCCATACCCAAGAATTTGAAAGATGCCATTATGAGAGAACTTATCAGCTTATTCACCATTGTGGTTACACAAAAGGATGTTGTCACTCAGACTTTACCTGTTAGGAATCTCCTGTCATTGTAAAATAATAGGTAAGTTGTCACACACATTAGGATGATTCCCTTAATCATCCCTTTTGATAGAGATCGTAAGTATTGTTGACCCACTGAACTAAGTGTCTAAAGATTTTTTATTCAGTAAAGAGTCAAGTGACCCTTTTAGCACATGTTAGACACTAAACTAATATCTCAAATACTAGTATTTTCTAAGTTTGCATATCTGAGTCTGCATCATAATTTTTTCACATACGTGCACGATTTACACATGAGAAATCAGTGATTTATTTTGAACAAAATAACGCTAAATATAATTTAGGAGCTTCATCAGGGAGTTATTTAAAACTTTTAGTGTTGACAACTTATAATGATTCGGATTAGTCCGAAACGATTTCCCTGATATCTGTTAATAATTTGCATGCTATAGTGTTAGATTTTTCAAAATTTTGTGGAAATCAAATTACAGTACTCATGTTATATATCTTTTAAAGATTTTAAAAGTAGTTCTATTTTTAATATTGGATATTCAGTGGATTACAAGTATTTAATCATGGACTTAACAACTCACTGGTTGTAAGCCTTTCTTGATTAATTTTTCGGAGAGTCCCGACATTGAGTCCACACCCAGATATTCATCCCAGTGCAGCAGTGAAATTTGATAAAAATTTAGATGATTAAATTATCTGTTGTGTTCTAATGATATCTGATTGTTGAAAAAAATATTATCTATTAAGTGGTGAGTTACAGCTGATAGACACAGATGTGTTAGAGGGTGAGGAAAGCCTTCCACACCTAACTGGACGGAGTCGAGTTTTTTCCCACCCGGGGAGTGATTTGGACATTTGACGACACTAGAAGCGCCACGAATTTATTCGTTCTTGTTGATTGGAGTCTGTACATTTTTATTTCATTGAGTCGAGTCTTTTTTTATTTAGTAGTTTTGTTTTTCTTTCTTTTAGTCTCACGTCGGATGTGTGGAGAAAGTCATCAGTCTTTATGTAAAGGCTTGAGTAGTGTATTTAAAAAAGAAAGTTTGATTAATAAAAAATTTGAGTTTTCAAAGTGAAAATCTCTTTCTATGAATTTGGGTGTGACCAATTCAAGTAAGATTTGTGTATGAATTCAAATCTTAGTTATCCTCATTATATCTTATTTTCCCCTCAAATCTATTCCACTTTCTCAAATCCCATTCGACTCCTATCACAACATCAATCGGATTCTTATTTACAAAATTAAAAAAAAAAATACACAAATTAAAATTCCAACAGAGTCCTCATCTCCTACCTATGTGCCCACCCTTACCTTCTCCTTCATCTCCCTCCCTCTGTCTCACGAAACCCAGCTAGCCACCCAACAGCCTCACCAAACTCCCCCCCCCCCAACAGGAGTAGCACAACCGCCATCCCCTCCATCATCTCCCTCCACTCTTTCCTCTCCCACCACACGTCCAGCAGCCCGAGACCCATCAACTACCAAGGTCACACCCTCCTCAACCTCCTCTTGACAACCACCACAAAGCACCCCGACTCCGTCACACGGGTCGTCGCTTCCTTCCTTTAATCACCAGCAAAGATGAAGTCCTGCCCCGATTCCACCTCACCATCATCGAGCTACGACAGTCCAGAAAGACTTGGTTGCGAGTCTTGTTTCCCTGCCCTCACGCCCTCTCTCTTGTCTTGATCGCGCAGAATATTGGAGCAACTACACAACTAGATCTTTCTCTTTCTTGTGCATCCTCCCTTCATTGCCAAGTCCAGTTCCAGAATGCTTCCGCGCCACCTGCAGACGCCAATAGTCAACATCAGCACAACAATACCCATCTAGATCAAAGCAGACTTAACAACACAAGTTCAGACAATGTTGGATACCTGAACTTCTCAGTAGGTAATTTTCTGTTTCATTGATCGGATCATCAATTGGCTACATAACATAATTATTCTCTAAATTGTTATTATATTAATCTACTGTCCACTAAATATTGCGAGATTGTGTGCGATCCTGTTTATACTTGTTATCTATTGATCTTGATATTACTAATATGGCCGTTTTATGTTAACTGAATATTGTATTTGCTTTCTCAAGATTAGAATATCTAAATTATGCATGCAATGATTGTTAAAATTCATCTTGTGGAGTTACTTGTTTTGAGTTAATTTCCTGCCGAAGATCATTAATTTGGTGAAACGATGTTTGTTTGAATTTATCACTGGTTAATCACAACGAATAGTTCCCCGTTTCACATCATTATGTCCCTTTCATATTGTAATGTGTTATTCCACTTTTAACTAAAAGAGTGACAATTTTGGCTTTGTTTTTATGAGTAAGTGACAGAAGAACTTTTAAGCTGAAAGAGAGAATTTTTATAGGCATTTTGATGAGGTATTATACTGTCATTATCTCTTAAATCAAATGCTTCACACCTTCAATTATTGGATTTCACACCTTAAGTTACCAACACGAGCAAAAGAAAATGAAAAAAACACCAATTATAAGAGCTTCTTCTTCTTCAGCAAATATTCATCATCTTCCCTTTTTTTATGAAAACTCACTTGTTGCCTAAGGAACTAATTCTACATGAGCCAGAATTCTTAAAGCGACTTGATTTTATGGGTAAGTCTACATCCTAATGAAAGAAAATTCTAATCACTTCTAAAAAAAGACTTGCCTTTTATAGAAAACGCTACAAAAACATTTCCAAAGAGAGTAAAATTCTTAAATGAAATCCTAAATCCTTGTCTAAGAATATTTCTTGAATGGACACTAGCCCATCTCACAGTACAATCCTTGTTTCGTTTAGATTTCATAGTGCAAGGATCAGTGCCGCCATTAGTATATGGCTTAAGCAGCAGCTAATAGCAATGTTCTAAATGTCGGATGTCGGCCTAATGTCGGAAGGCAAATTGTAAAATCGGATTGCGGATTTCGGGAAAATTTCGGGGATATTTGCCCAATTTCGGTGTCAATTTCAGAGGTCAAAAACATTATATAGTATGGTCTTAAATGTCATAAATATCCTAAAACATTACATTTATAATATATAAAGGCATGAAAGCAATATATATAAATATATAATATATTTAAACCATCTTGTTTCGGATATACATTATATAGATGGTGGTGTATATAATTTTTTTATGCTTATCTTATTTATTTATCGCTCTCTAATATTTCTGTAACTTTACACTTCTAAAATTAACTTATCTAATCTTTTTATTTAGGTATTGCCGTATTGGACAGTTGCACTTATTTATTTATCGCTCTATGATATTTCTGTTACTTTACACTTCTAAAACTAACTTTTCTAATCTTTTTATTTAGGTATTGCCGTACTGGATAGGTGCACGTGACGTTATCATATTGATGAAGTCAAACAAATGCAAAGTTTTTGATGAAGTCAAGCCAAGCAAATAACAATGATTACTGATTGTATTTTTTATTTATGTAAATATGTGTTATTGCATCTTGTAAATTTTTATTTTTTATTTATGTAAATATGTGTTATTTTTTATTTATGTAACAATGATAGCAGTCTATCGCATAAATATTAACAATAATGTAATGCTAGATTCTTAATCAAGTTTTAATCAAAAATAAATAATTAACTATTGCTTTTATGGTCACTGCAAAGTCGCGGCACTCTCTTCTCTCTCAGAGGAATCAGGATCTCTCTCACCCTCCTACTCTCCCTCTCCCTCTCTGTTCTCTCTCTCCATTCTCTCTCTCGCTCTCTCTATGCTCTCTCTCGCTCTCTGATCTCTCTCTCGCTCATCTCCTCTCTGTTCTCTCTCACCCTCTCTGCTCTCTCTCTATTTCTCTCTATCGCTCTCTGCTCTCTCTCTCTCGCTGCTCTCTCTCTCTCTCTCTCAAATTCTCTCTCTCACCCTCTGATCTTGATCAGAGAGCGAGAGAGAGAAATTGAGAGAGAGAGAGAGCAGCGAGTGAGAGAGAGAGCAGAGAGCGAGAGAGAGAAATCGAGAGAGGGAGAGGAACGAGAGAGAGAACAGAGAGGAAAGTGGGAGATCAGAGAGCAAGAGAGAGAAATTGAGAGAGAGAGCAACGAGTGAGAGAGAGAGCAGCGAGTGAGAGATAGAGAGAACAGAGGAGGGGGGGAGCAAGACTAAGAGCAGAGAGGGTGAGAGAGAAAACAGCTGCGCAGAGAGGGGAAAAAACATATAATGAAAAAAAAAATCACAGAGAGATCGAGTGAGAAATTGAGAGAGAGGTACCTTAGGCTTAGAGGCTTCCTGTTGCCGGCGACGAGAGCTGCGGCGACTGCGATTCTCTTCGTCTTCTAGGCTTCCAGTAGTGGCGGCGGAATCAGGCAGAGGGAAAGAGAGAGAGAGCGCGATCGAGAGAAATGAGGGGAGAAGAGAACCTAGGGCTGTTTAATTGGGCTTAGTGGGCTTCGGGTGGGATTGGGTTGCTTTGACCCGACCCAATAGAAGGGGAAGAAAACCCCCTCTTAATATCGGCCAACACAGTGTCGGCCGATATTTCAAAATCGGCCGAAATGTCGGCCGATTTTCATCAGTTTTGACATTCGAAACTGGGGTGGGATTTCGTGTCGGTCTGCGTCTGAAACCGAAATTTTGGCCGAAATTTCGAAATTTTGGCCGAAATTTAAAACACTGGCTAATAGTTAGTGAAAATGTTAAGGACTCCATAAATTTATTGTATGTTGAAATATTAGATGATCCTAACAAATTCGCTCAGGTGGGGAAGTCCATCCCAGTTAATCGAGCTGATACTAGAGAACTGCTTCAAGATATGTCCATAAAGAAGAAAGAGGAGATGATTGATTGTTTATTAATTCAGGTAAGCTTCTACTTGCTTTTGTGTTGGAAGTTGTCTGCTTGCCGTGAAATATTTCTCTTATTGCCTGTTTTTTTAGAGGGTATAATAGCAAATAGGTTGCTTGAAAGCATGACTGCTCGAGAAGGAGAATGCCGAACTGCTGCGAAAGTTAGAAGAAAGAGATAAAGAATTAAAAGCGAAAGTTAAGGGGATCTTGCAGAACTCGAGTCCTCGCATGAGCAAGAAAAGAAGATTATCCGCGAAGGAACTGATAAGAGTATACTTGCTGAGATGTCAGTCTAGCTTTCAGCATCAAGTTGATTGTATGAAAGTTTCTGATCCTGAGGGTGAGCTATCTGACGCTGAACTATCTAATCTTGGAGGACTGAAGGATATACAAGTATGATGTAAAATTCACTGCTATATATATTTTTTGTGTTAATAGAATTTGTTTCTCTCTCTATGTCAAATTATCTTTTAGTCATGCCTCAATCAACCGACTAGTTTTCATGTCAAGAATTCCTTTATCATATAGATAAGAAACCTTAAAATCCTCATGAAGCATATTTCGACGATAATATTAATTATATTATGAATACCATACTCAATTGGCTTTATCACATGCTCATAATTCTTGCAATGAATTTTTCTGACCAAATCTCAATTAGAAGAGTAGAAGAAGTGAATCGAGTATGGATCACATTGACTTTATGAATGAGTATTGATAATAGTGATTATCTGCTGTCTCCTGCCAAACCAGTAAAATATGCTAATTAATAGAGATCAGCAAAATTTCCATACTTCCCACATGAAAAAATTGAGACACGAGGAATTGACACTTTAAAAAGGTACAGCTATATGCATGGATATAAGTATGAGAAAAACAGATACAATTGCTAATTGGCTAAAACAATATCATTATACCATCCACCTAAACTAAAATCAAGGCAAGTTACTTTCAATTTCACTCGCCCTCGTGTCCAAAAAAAGGTTGCCTAACACAAGTTACCTAACAAAAAAGTTACAAACTGAACACATGCATACTGTACACATTATAATTTATAGTAGTTAATTATGCTTTCTTTTTTAATGACATAATGTACAATGATATAGAAAAGGCTCAATACAGATATTGATATGGTTCTATGAAGAAAACTCATACTATAATATTAAATCATAATTTAAATTTAATTAAAAGAAAATCTACTAGATTAGAATATCAATTTAATTAAGATTCTATAAAAGAAGTATATCATATTAGAATATTAGCTTAAGGAAATAAAAGAATATTATAGATGAGTGAAGCAAACATAATAGATTGTAATTAGAAACTTAGACATTAAAATGTTTTAATTTTTAATTCATGTTATGATCTATTTGTTTTAAGTACACATTGAAATTCATCTAAATCTAATTTAAATATTAAGAAATACAATGGAATCTATTTTTTATTTAATAATTAATAAATAATAATTCTATTTGTTGTCTCTACTTTAAGAGTTAGTGTTTTATTTATAAAAATAGTAGTAATACTACTATCTATCACCACCCCTACCAAAATTAATAACAACAACAACAATACTACTGCTAATAATAAAATCCATCCCCATTTGGCCTAAAGCTCAGCTGCAATAGGCTTACAGGGGACCGGGGGGAGATATGGTCGGTCGGCATGCCATATAAGCGCGTAAAGTTGGTGCGGGGGTAACTTTTACACGTGCGAACTTAAACGTGTGTGGCTGAAGCTACATGTGTGGTCGACACGTGTGTGGTTTTGTTCGCGTGTGGATCACTCGTGTAAGTCCATAAATAATAGATGACCCGCGTTCGGTATTTCAAATCCCACGTACAGGGAGAGCCTCGGGGCCCTTATGAGATAATGCCCAATTCTCAATACATATGTTTCTTTTCTTTCTTCTCTCAATTAGAGTTTTTGTTGCTCTCCCAAAATAAGGTTTTTGATTTCATTGCATCCTAGAATCCCTTTTCTTTCGGAATTAGGTTCTTTGCTGCCCTGGGTTCATATGTATATCAAAGTTCAGATGAGTACAGGTGAGTTTCGTTTCTATTCTCAGATTTGATTGCCTATCCTTGTGACTATTCTCTACAATTAGGGTTTTTTAGACCTTTGAAGGTGGCGTCTTTGGGTAGAGACTGTAGGACTGATGTTGGTGGTTGACATTATTGAAGATCGAGACTGAAATGTGTTAAAAGGTCTATGCTGGGAGATCTTGGAGTTTAGAAGCTGTGTATGTAGGAACGAAGGGAAAGGAACTATGAAACCATAAAAAACCTAAACCTTTTGCTATCTTCATTTTCAAATTTAATTTGAACTCATTTAAGTAATGCCCATGGTGAAAGATGGAGACTCAAAAATAAGGCCATCTGGATTTTAAGGGTGAGACAAGGTATTGGATAGTTTTCTTTTCTTTTCTTTTCTTTATTCAGAATATCTGAATTGCTAACTAACATATTTTTTATTAGTTTTTCTTTTTGTACACGTGTGTGTATAGAGAGGAATATGTACATCAGATGTCATCTAATAGAACTCCGTAAGATGACACATCAAAACTCCAATCTCCTTATCATTTTTTCATGATCTAGCCGCACATCATAATCCTCATGTTCTAAGATGTATATATATAAAATATCACGTGAATTGAAGTTCATTTAATTATTGATCTAATGGTTTTATTTGTTCAATTGTTGAAAAATCATTAAATTTTCAATCATTTGATACATGAGTAAACGAACTCCATACCACGTGATTTTTTATATGTATACGTTTTAGGACATGAAGATCATAAACTGTGATCGGATCATTAAAAAATGATAAGAAAGTTGGAGTTATGATTTGCCATCTAATAGAGTTCCGTTAGATAGCATCTAAGATACATTTCTCTCTCTCTCTCACAAACACATATATTAAATCTAGAGTCTTGATCCTTGCCCATTCTCTCAAAAATTTGGTTACAGTGTTTAGATTTTGATAATCATCATAGGAACGTCATTGTGATTCAAATCAATATCAAATGATTCAAATCATCAGCAAATGCACGTTGAAACATAGAAATTTCAGTGCTTTATTCTAATGCATGAACTTCATTCTTCCTTCGGGTTGTAGCATATTTTTTTCAAAATTAAGTTTCTGATGTCCTTTTTTTTGCAGGGCTAGAAAATGGATAATATGGCTATGAAGCATCAGTCAGAGAATTTGATCCAATTGAGTATCACAAAACCTATATTCCTTGTGTAAATAGAAATGTTGCTTATTGTAACATTAAACATCATTCTAGTACAAGCAGTACGTTAACTACTTTTGATTGGCAGATGACACTGGATTCCCTTGATTCTCTCACCATGATCCCAATCAACAATGCAGTCTCGGTCTGCTGCTTCTCAAGATAAGGTTAGAAGCATGCTTTTTTGTTTATTCCTAGTTACATGAAAATTTAATTCACTAGCTTCAAGTACATTAAAATATCAAATACTTTGAAAGTACGATCTCATGATCTTCATTCACTCTCTTTTAATTATATACAACAACAACAACAACAACAACAACAACAACTAAGCCATTTGTCCCAAGTATTTGGGGTAGGCTACATGAACCAAAAGAGAATTACACCGGATCGGGCACATTGATCAGCTTTCTCCACTCATTCCTATCGAGCAATATGCCTTCACTAAGACCTTTAGCCTCTATATCTTGTCGTATTACCTCCATCAATGTCGTATTACTCTCTTTTAATTATATATTAAAAAAATCAAAAATATGTGCTTGCAAACAATTCTCATATAGCTCAATCTATGCATTGAAGACTAGATTATTTCTCTGTACATTGTAATTCTTTTCGTCATAATATAATCTAATTGCTTGAGCCTAAGTCCTTGCTATATGTTCTAGCAGGAGCTGTGGGAGCTTCTTTTGCTCAAAGGTTTGCCTGATCTATCTGATAACCCATTGGAGTTGGCTGCTGCCTGTAATTTGGATTTGGATAAACAGTCAGACAGAAGGATTTTTTTTATTATATTTTATATAAAAATAGATCACAAAAGAATGTATAGCAGAGGATTCTTTCTTCCTCCTAATGCCCAGTGATAGGTTGGTAGCTGTGGTTCACTAAGTTCACTGCTTGTAATGGCTATGGCCTGCAGTATGTTCGCCAGTTCAAGGAGATGCAACTAGAAGCAGATTACGCCTGCCAAATTGTGGTAATTCAATCACACTGTTCTAATGCGTTTGAATGCTTGGGTCCTTTCGGAATCTTTACTAGGATTGTTTGTATCTCTGTATGTTTACTTCTGCATTACTGTTCTGTTTGGTGTAAACAATGAAGCTGTACTTTACCATTCTAACCTAACCACATTTGATTTTTGCCAGGCCCAGATTTATGAGGCTTATATGCAAGTTGCAGGCATGCCTTTCTACTCACATATGCCTGAAAGCTTTTTAGGATGTTGTGTGGTGGCTCTGCAACATCCTAAGATGATCAATGTAGAGTTTTGTTCTAAACGTGGCCCTTCGTTAGCTCACTACTTTCCAGAACTTATCCATGATCTGCCAACTCCATGGACCTCATAGATGGTTCTATGTATGAAGAAAAAATTCATATTCAATATGCACTCCCTTCCACCAAGGGATCATTTCCTGTCAAATTTGGCACCTGTAGGATTTCTGTGCATTGAGTTTTGTCTTATGGGCAGCACAGTTAAAAGATTAAGCCAGTATAGTCCGATATACTGGTAGCTGCCGTATATATGGCAAGTTTGCACCTGAAGAATGTTTGCATTAGCAATGGACCTGTACCATTTCAAAGATCAATTCTGGAGGCCATTTTTCTGCTGTGTAGCCATGATGGACTTTGGACTAAAAAGTGAAGATGTCAGGAACGTTACATGTTTCTGATACTGATACTGCTATTATGAAAACATGTAGTTCGTGCCTCATTTGTCCAATTTGCTTGTTAAGTGCTTGACATAGTTAAGTTTTCGTGCTTAGACTTTTGGTCTTAACCAATGTGGAGAAACAGTAAGTGTCTATTCTAAATATTTAAGCATTTGACATGTTTATTGTATATGAAAATACAAGTTATAAGTCTTTTCTGATGTATTGACATAGCCGCTGCTTACTGATCTATGATCCTTTCTTTTAACAGTTCCATTCTAGTTGCATTCCTCCATCATCCAAGGCTGACATCATTGAACATGCCCCATGTACGTACCGGTGTTCACAGCTCTTCAAGTCTTTGCGGAACCATTGGAATTGGATGTGGTAGGCATAAAATATTTTTAATAATGTTATTTATACATTTGGAAATGGCCATTAAGTTTTTGGTACTAAACTACATCCCTGAAGTGTACTGTTTCTGCAGTATTTTGTCACGCCCCGCTTCCCAAAATACGCTGGAGCGGAGTCGCGACGAGAGTCGGCGACGCATATACGCAAGGAAAATACCTCACGTATACGCGCTAAGCCTAAAGTAACCTGAACAAGCTATAAATATGAACCATAATAATCAAGGATCACTGCAATAATACATATAAAGACTACACATGATCTGGAATGAAATAAGGAACAGAATAGAAGCCAAGGGTGATATACAGGAATAAAGAAAGGAAAGAATACCAGAATCCAAAGAGAGAGAGAGAGAGTCCGGTTCCTCGCAAGTCGTACAGTCTCATCGTACATCTGCACAATAGAACAAGCATCCAATATCTGGACGTGCAAATCCAGGGTCGTCAGAAAGCAACCTGGTGAGTGTGTGTGTAAAGGGAAAAACTCGTGCATATAAACAGTGTGCGTAAAATAATAACAAATAACTGCAGACATAAGATAACCAAATAACATGATACACAAGCAACTGAATAACAATAATAAGAATTAGAGTACAGGTAAAAGACAAGTAAAATAACTGTAACAAACAACTGATGTCTAGATGTGTATATCCTAGCAATATCACTAACCTAGTACATAATCTGGTCCTGGTTACAATCATGTGTCTATCATAATGATATATATAGATATACAATCAGGTGATTACAGTCAGTCACAATGCATCAACAGTTTATTATTAATAATGTCAGCGAACACCAATTGTCACATGTAATAGACGCATCCCATACAACGCCTACCACACATGCCAATCGAGGTCCTCAGTTATTGAAACTGATCGGTTGGAGACATTGTCCATGCTTTAGGTGGGTCCCGTGCATACCCGGGACTACGGCCCAGACTCCTGGCGTTGAACCAGGACCTACCGCAAGGTAGTCAGGAACATGTAAACAGGAACAGGTACATGTATAACGTGTATAACAGGAACAGGACGGGGTGTCAGTCACCCCACGGGAACCCTGCAGTAGAACCCTCTTTCGGCTGCGCAACCTAAATCCTAGGTCCACCTAAAATACGGACGCTGTCTCCTCCATCAATCTCCCCAATCCCACTGTAAGTTGTTTAATATCATGTTATTACTTTATCAAGATTACTTAATATGCATGTTACTTAAATCACTGGGATAACTCGGTGGTAGTCACGGTAACAATATCAACATGTAATCAGGATACCTGTATAACAGGAATATATGATATCAAGGAATAGGATACCGGTATAACAGGAATATATAACAAGTATAACATGCGGGTGTTGTTACCGTATAATAATATTTTTCCCAACAATTAAGTAACATGGACAAGATAGTTATCAGGTAGATACCAAGTATAATCAGTCAGGTTTCTCAGGTAAATCAAGATATCTAAGATGAGTAATGATCTACTGTCATGAATAGAATAATCCGGGTAATGTATGTAATCAACTCGTAATCTCAAAAGCTATCCTCATGAATCTCAAACATCAAACCTTATTAAGGTAATCTGGTACAGTAATCACAAGTCCCATAAATCAACAATCGATTCTCTCATCCAACGATCAACTCTGATCCTCAAGTCATCGATATATCCAAATCTCAATAACTGAAATACTACATGTTTTGATACATATAATCAAATCTTCATTTTCCAATTCGATCAAGATTATCTCACACTCTCACTCTATCAAGGTCAATCATAAGATCCAATGTCAAGTAACAGATCAGATAAATATATATATATCTAAGATCTATCAGGTCAAGTCAATTCAATCAATATCTATTCCTCAAAACCAGATCCATCTAACTATAGTCAAGATCATAACTAAAGAGAGTAACGTTCTCAATCAATAAGAAATCTAGATCATCTTTATATCTAGTATCCAACGTCGGTAAGATCATCAGTACTCCATCAACATAATTAAGGTAAATCCGAAAGTCTTTGGTCTAATAATCTAAAATCAAGATCATGTTACATGTCTATTTCAGGGGTAAGCTATACTCACATAATGACAATCCAACAAGATCAAGCTCCTTTATAAACTGATCAAGATCCAATATAAATATATCATAGGTCAACTCCAACTCTAACTAAGTCAATGCCTGTCCAAGTATCAGCAATCAGTATATTGGTAAAGCAATATCATATCTAACACTTCCTCGATATCCACGGGAATTCTAGTTGGGATAATCACCAACAACTGCCAATAAACACTATGCCTAATATATGTCCTCTAACCTCAAATATAACGTAGTTCAACTGATAGTAGATCAAATCAAGTCACAGTCCAGGGTATCCAATGCTAGGCCTAAGCCAATTTCGGCGATCTACAGACACATGAAATGACATTAATCAATACTCTGATCGACAAAATAAATAAGGTGAATGTTCGCTCATGACTCATAGAGTGATACAGGTATTCACACTTGTAAAATAAATCAATTAGTCACATGAAATGATAAAAGTAAAACATAATACATATAGACAACGGTAAATGAGAAAATGAGACAAAAGCAAACACTCACATGAAATGACGCGATTTCGGAACCGAATCGCCATCTGGTCTTCACTGCATGAACCGGTACGGGTCTACGGATCGTCTCATGGATCGGTTTTCGGATTGCCTATGTATCGGGTCCACAACGAGCACGAATCTGGATCGGGTCCGGGTCTCCTGTAGCTGGGTTCGGATCTCACCGAATAAATCCGGAATGCTGTAACACGCAACCGAACATACAAATAAATATAAATGTACACTAAACACACTCCCGAGCAACCCGACACATACGTGTACACCCGCATATATACGTATACAAGTGCACATACATAGTCACTAATTATATATATACATACATGCAGTCTATATATATATACAAATATACAATCATCAACTCACGCACACACACCTATATATATACATAAGTATGCATGTACTTAATTAAATAACATACACTTAATTAAATGACACACCCATCCACATAAATAATAGCAACCCATGCATATAAATTAAGATACATTACTACACATTATATATATATATATATATATATATATATATATATATATATATATATATATATATATATATATTAACATGAATGGAAGAGAAATGAAGTGGGAGAAGGAAAGTAACTCACCTTATAATGTGGTGATTTGCGGCGCACCGACGGAGGCTCTGACGGTGTCGTCGGGGGCCGCGAGGGATGTCGTTGGATAGAGGAGTTCGCCGTGAAGGGCGTGGGTGCATTCGCTCTCGCCGACGGTAATCCACGACGATCCACAGAGAGCCGGAACATGGCTCAGAAGAAGATATTTCCCGCACATCAAACACATGCAACTATATTACACCCATGCAACAATCCCCCATGCATGAAAATAAATGCCAACATGAAAAAATGAAAAGAGAAGGGGGGATGGAGCTCACGGCCAATGGAAGGATGGGACGTTGTTGCCATTGGTGGAGGAGGCCCGGGGCATTGCGCGACAGGGGCTCACGCTGGCTTGGTGGAAGAAGAGGTTGGGGCGGCTTCCATTGCCGCGGCTGTGGTGCTCCGGGTAGCGGCTGGGTGCTTCTTTACCATGCGCCATGGGCGGAGCTCCGGCCAAGATTCAAGGCCATGGAGGAAGGCTCATGGACAGTGGGCTGTGCACCAGGGACAACCGGTCTGCGGGGCTGCTAGAGGCTGCGCTGGGGAGGAAGCAAGAACAGGGTGCTGCGGCTTGGGCTCTAGCGAGGTGAAGATCTGGCCATGGAGAGGTGCTGCTGGGTCCGGGCGTTCGTGGCAAGGAGGAGAACGGCCAAGCTTGGCCTGGAGGAGGAGGGGATCCGAGGTTGCTCTCGGGTATTAATGGCGCACCCAAGGGAAAGGGAGATGGCGGCTGTGTGTTGGAATTGGGAGATTAGGAAGAGATTAGGTTAGGGTTAGATTTAGGATTGATGATAGATTATATATATAAGGGTATTGGGTTATGGGTTTTGGGTTGGATCCAAATGGGTATGGGTAGGATTAGGAATCAAGATATGAATCAAGGAAAATGGAAAGAATGAAATATAATAATGCTAGTACCAGTAATTACATATATATACACTTAAACTAATAATAATAAATGATAATATAGCAACACTATTAATAATTAATAACCACTGGCAATATTAATAATAATAACTATCAATCAAGCTAATTAATAATAATAATGATCCGTAAATTAAATTAAATACTTTAGAAAAATAAAGATACAATATTACTAACTAGGGATATTACATTCTACCCACCATATAAAAATTTTGTCCTCGAAATTTCAATAAGTAGGGAATGATAAAAGAATCCAAAATCAAGAGAGAACACAACAAGCTTCCACGTCGCCTCGTTGGGACACGACGATTCCACTGCGCGCTCTGATCTCTGCTACCGGCTTCAACAAGTAGCGACCAGACTCAAGAGACAAAATCAGGAAAATAGAATCGAAAAGAGGATAGGAATCAAGATGGAACCCAGATTACTCTAGAAAAAGAGTTGAAATTAGAGATATCAAAAGATTCAAGAGATGGATCCCAAAAGAGATAACGATCAATCCAAATGGACTCAATATCATCGTGCGAGTAGTATATGTATATTGCAGTATAAATATAACTTGTTTCAAGTTACTGGTAAGAACTAGATTCTCTTTTTATGTTGAACCTGGCTCTGATACCAAGGAAACCCTGTCACGCCCCGCTTCCCAAAATACGCTGGAGCGGAGTCGCGACGAGAGTCGGCGATGCATATACGCAAGGAAAATACCTCATGTATACGCACTAAGCCTAAAGTAACCTGAACAAGCTATAAATCTGAAGCATAATAATCAAGGATCACTGCAATAATACATATAAAGACTACACATGATCTGGAATGAAATAAGGAACAAAATAGAAGCCAAGGATGATATACAGGAATCAAAGAATAATAGCAGGAATAAAGAAAGAAAAAAATACCAGAATCCAAAGAGAGAGAGTCCAGTTCCTCGCAAGTCGTACAGTCTCATCGTACATCTGCACAATAGAACAAGCGTCCAATATCTGGACGTGCAAATTCAGGGTCGTCAGAAAGCGACCTGGTGAGTGTGTGTGTAAAGGGAAAAGCTCGTGCATATAAACAGTGTGCATAAAATAATAACAAATAACTGCAGACATAAGATAACCAAATAACATGATACACAAGCAACTGAATAACAATAACAAGAATTAGAGTACAGGTAAAAGACAAGTAAAATAACTGTAACAAACAACTGATGTCTAGATGTGTATATCCTAACAATATCACTAACCTAGTACATAATCTGGTCCTGGTTACAATCATGTGTCTATCATAATGATATATAGATATACAATCAGGTGATTACAGTCAGTCACAATACATCAACAGTTTATTATTAATTATGTCAGCGAATACCAATTGTCACATGTAATAGACGCATCGCATACTACGCCTACCACACATGCCAATCGAGGTCCTCAGTTATTGAAACTGATCGGTTGGAGACATTGTCCATGCTTTAGGTGGGTCCCATGCATACCTGGGACCACGGCCCAGACTCCTGGCGCTGAACCAGGACCTACCGCAAGGTAGTCAGGAATATGTAAACAGGAACAGGTACATGTATAACATGTATAACAGGAACAGGATGGGGTGTCAGTCACCCCACGGGAGCCCTGTAGTGGAACCCTCTTTCGGCTGCGCAACCTAAATCCTAGGTCCACCCAAAATACGGACGCTGTCTCCTCCATCAATCTCTCCAATCCCAGTGTAAGTTGTTTGATATCATGTTATTAGTTTATCAAGATTACTTAATATGCATGTTACTTAAATCACTGGGATAACTCGGTGGTAGTCACGGTAACAATATCAACATGTAATCAGGATACCGATAAAACAGGAATATATGATATCAAGGAACAGGATACCGTATAACAGGAATATATAACAAGTATAACATGCGGGTGTTGTTACCGTGTAATAATATTTTTCCCAGCAATTAAGTAACATGGACAAGATAGTTATCAGGTAGATACCAAGTATAATCAGTCAGGTTTCTCAGGTAAATCAAGATATCTAATATGGGTAATGATCTACTGTCATGAATAGAATAATCCGGGTAATGTATGTAATCAACTCATAATCTCAAAAGCTATCCTCATGAATCTCAAACATCAAACCTTATTAAGGTAATCTGGTACAGTAATCACAAGTCCATAAATCAACAATCGATTCTCTCATCCAACGATCAACTCTGATCCTCAAGTCATCGATATATCCAAATCTCAATAACTGAAATACTACATGTTTGATACATATAATCAAATCTTCATTTTTCAATTCGATCAAGATTATCTCACACTCTCACTCTATCAAGGTTAATCATAAGATCCAATGTCAAGTAACAGATCAGATATATATATATATATATATATATATATATATATATATATATATATATATATATATATATATATATATATATATATATATATATATATATCTAAGATCTATCAGGTCAAGTCAATTCAATCAATATCTATTCCTCAAAACCAGATCCATCTAACTATAGTCAAGATCATAACTAAAGAGAGTAACGTCCTCAATCAATAAGAAATCTAGATCATCTTTATATCTAGTATCCAACGTCGGTAAGATCATTAGTACTCCATCAACATAATTAAGGTAAATCCGAAAGTCTTTGGTCTAATAATCTAAAACCAAGATCTTGTTACATGTCTATTTCAAGGGTAAGCTATACACTCACATAATGACAATCCAACAAGATCAAGCTCCTCTATAAACTGATCAAGATCCAATATAAATATATCATAGGTCAACTCCAACTCTAACTAAGTCAATGCCTGTCCAAGTATTAGCAATCAGTATATTGGTAAAGCAATATCATATCTAACACTTCCTCGATATCCACGGAATTCTAGTCGGGATAATCACCAACAACTGCCAATAAACACTATGCCTAATATATGTCCTCTAACCTCAAATATAACGTAGTTCAACTGATAGTAGATCAAATAAAGTCACAGTCCAGGGTATCCAATGCTAAGCCTAAGCCAATATCGACGATCTACAGACACATGAAATGACACTAATCAATACTTTGATCGACAAAATAAATAAGGTGAATGTTCGCTCATGACTCATAGAGTGATACAGGTATTCACACTTGTAAAATAAATCAATTAGTCACATGAAATGATAAAAGTAAAACATAATACATATAGACAACGGTAAATGAGAAAATGAGACAAAAGCAAACACTCACATGAAATGACGCGATTTCGGAACGAATCGCCATCTGGTCTTCACTGCATGAACCGGTACGGGTCTACGGATCGTCTCATGGATCGGTTTTCAGATTGCCTATGTATCGTGTCCACAACGAGCACGAATCTGGATCGGGTCCGGGTCTCCTGTAGCTGGGTTCGGATCTCACCGAATAAATCCGGAATGCTGTAACACGCAACCGAACATACAAATAAATATAAATGTACACTAAACACACTCCCGAGCAACCCGACACATACGTGTACACCCGCAATATACGTATACAAGTGCACATACATACATAGTCACTAATTATATATATATCCTGTCACGCCCCGCTTCCCAAAATACGCTAGGGCGGAGACGCGACACGAGTCGGCGACGCATATACGTGAGGAAAATACCCTATATATACGCGCTAAACCTAAAGTAACCTGAACAAGCTATAAATCTAAACCATAATAATCAAGGATCACTGCAATAGTACATATAAAGACTACACATGATCTGGAATGAAATAAGGAACAGGATAGAAGCCAAGGGTGATATACAAGAATCAAAGAATAATAGCAGGAATAAAGAAAGGAAAGAATACCAGAATCAAAAGAGAGAGAGTCCGGTTCCTCGCAAGTCGTACAGTCTCATCGTACATCTGCACAATAGAGCAAGCGTCCAATATCTGGACGTGCAAATCCAGGGTCGTCAGAAAGCGACCTAGTGAGTGTGTGTGTAAAGAGAAAAGCTCGTGCATATAAACAGTGTGCATAAAATAATAACAAATAACTGCAGACATAAGATAACCAAATAACATGATACACAAGCAACTGAATAACAATAACAAGAATTAGAGTACAGGTAAAAGACAAGTAAAATAACTGTAACAAACAACTGATGTCTAGATGTGTATATCCTAGCAATATCACTAACCTAGTACATAATCTTGTCCTGGTTACAATCATGTGTCTATCATAATGATATATATAGATATACAATCAGGTGATTACAGTCAGTCACAATACATCAACAGTTTATTATTAATTATGTCAGCGAACACCAATTGTCACATGTAATAGACGCATCCCATACTACGCCTACCACACATGCCAATCGAGGTCCTCAGTTATTGAAACTGATCGGTTGGAGACATTGTCCATACTTTAGGTGGGTCCCGTGCATACCCGGGACTACGGCCCAGACTCCTGGCGCTGAACCAGGACCTACCGCAAGGTAGTCAGGAACATGTAAACAGGAACAGGTACATGTATAACATGTATAACAGGAACAGGACGGGGTGTTAGTCACCCCACGGGAACCCTGCAGTGGAACCCTCTTTCGACTGCGCAACCTAAATCCTAGGTCCATCCAAAATACGGACGCTGTCTCCTCCATCAATCTCCCCAATCCCACTGTAAGTTGTTTAATATCATGTTATTAGTTTATCAAGATTACTTAATATGCATGTTACTTAAATCACTGGGATAACTCGGTGGTAGTCACGGTAACAATATCAACATGTAATCAGGATACCGGTATAACAGGAATATATGATATCAAGGAACAGGATACCGGTATAACAGGAATATATAACAAGTATAACATGCGGGTGTTGTTACCGTGTAATAATATTTTTCTAGCAATTAGTAACATAGACAAGATAGTTATCAGGTAGATACCAAGTATAATCAGTCAGGTTTCTCAGGTAAATCAAAATATCTAAGATGGGTAATGATCTACTGTCATGAATAGAATAATCCGGGTAATGTATGTAATCAACTCATAATCTCAAAAGCTATCCTCATGAATCTCAAACATCAAACCTTATTAAGGTAATCTGGTACAGTAATCACAAGTCCCATAAATCAACAATCGATTCTCTCATCCAACGATCAACTCTGATCCTCAAGTCATCGATATATCCAAATCTCAATAACTGAAATACTACATGTTTTGATACATATAATCAAATCTTCATTTTCCAATTCGATCAAGATTATCTCACACTCTCACTCTATCAAGGTCAATCATAAGATCCAATGTCAAGTAACAGATCAGATATATATATATATATCTAAAGATCTATCAGGTCAAGTCAATTCAATCAATATCTATTCCTCAAAACCAGATCCATCTAACTATAGTCAAGATCATAACTAAAGAGAGTAACGTCCTCAATCAATAATAAATCTAGATCATCTTTATATCTAGTATCCAACGTCGGTAAGATCATCGGTACTCCATCAACATAATTAAGGTAAATCCGAAAGTCTTTGGTCTAATAATTTAAGACCAAGATCATGTTACATGTCTATTTCAAGGGTAAGCTATACACTCACATAATGACAATCCAACAAGATCAAGCTCCTCTATAAACTGATCAAGATCCAATATAAATATATCATAGGTCAACTCCAACTCTAACTAAGTCAATGCCTGTCCAAGTATCAGCAATCAGTATATTGGTAAAGCAATATCATATCTAACACTTCCTCGATATCCACGGGAATTCTAGTCGGGATAATCACCAACAACTGCCAATAAACACTATGCCTAATATATGTCCTCTAACCTCAAATATAACGTAGTTCAACTGATAGTAGATCAAATCAAGTCACAGTCCAGGGTATCCAATGTTAGGCCTAAGCCAATATCGGCGATCTACAGACACATGAAATGACACTAATCAATACTTTGATCGACAAAATAAATAAGGTGAATGTTCGCTCATGACTCATAGAGTGATACAGGTATTCACACTTGTAAAATAAATCAATTAGTCACATGAAATGATAAAAGTAAAACATAATACATATAGACAACGGTAAATGAGAAAATGAGACAAAAGCAAACACTCACATGAAATGACGCGATTTCGGAACCGAATCGTCATCTGGTCTTCACTGCATGAACCGTACGGGTCTACGGATCGTCTCATGGATCGGTTTTCGGATTGCCTATGTATCGGGTCCACAACGAGCACGAATCTGGATCGGGTCCGGGTCTCCTGTAGCTGGGTTCGGATCTCACCGAATAAATCCGGAATGCTGTAACACGCAACCGAACATACAAATAAATATAAATGTACACTAAACACACTCCCGAGCAACCCGACACATACGTGTACACCCGTATATATACGTATACAAGTGCACATACATACATAGTCACTAATTATATATATACATACATGCATTCTATATATATATATATATATACAAATATACAATCATCAACTCACGCACACACACCTATATATATACATAAGTATGCATGTACTTAATTAAATAACATACACTTAATTAAATGACACACCCATCCACATAAATAAATAGCAACCCATGCGTATAAATTAAGATACATTACTACACATTATATAAAACACACACACACACACACACACACACACACACACACACACACACACACATATATATATATATATATTAACATGAAATGGAAGAGAAATGAAGTGGGAGAAGGAAAGTAACTCACCTTATAATGTGGTGATTTGCGGCGCACCGACGGAGGCTCTGACGGTGTCGTCGGGGGCCGCGGGGGGATGTCGTTGGATAGAGGAGTTCGCCGTGAAGGGCGTGGGTGCATTCGCTCTCGCCGACGGTAATCCACGACGATCCACGGAGAGCCGGAACATGGCTCGGAAGAAGATATTTCCCGCACATCAAACACATGCAACTATATTACACCATGCAACAATCCCCCATGCATGAAAATAAATGCCAACATGAAAAAATGAAAAGAGAAGGGGGGATGGAGCTCACGGCCAATGGAAGGATGGGACGTTGTTGCCATTGGTGGAGGAGGCCGGGGCATGCGCGACAGGGGCTCACGCTGGCTTGGTGGAAGAAGTTGGGGCGGCTCCCATTGCCGCGGCTGTGGTGCTCCGAGTAGTGGCTGGGTGCTTCTTTACCATGCGCCATTGGCGGAGCTCCGGCCAAGATTCAAGGCCATGGAGGAAGGCTCATGGACAGTGGGCTGTGCACCAGGGACAACGGGTCTGCGGGGCTGCTGGAGGCTGCGCCGGGGAGGAAGCAAGAACAGGGTGCTGCGGCTTGGGCTCTAGCGAGGTGAAGATCTGGCCATGGAGAGGTGCTGCTGGGTCCGGGCGTTCGCGGCAAGGAGGAGAACGGCCAAGCTTGGCCTGGAGGAGGAAGGGATCCGAGGTTGCTCTCGGGTATTGATGGCGCACCCAAGGGAAAGGGAGATGGCGGCTGTGTGTTGGAATTGGGAGATTAGGGAAGAGATTAGGTTAGGGTTAGATTTAGGATTGATGATAGATTATATATATAAGGGTATTGGGTTATGGGTTTTGGGTTGGATCCAAATGGGTATGGGTAGGATTAGGAATCAAGATATGAATCAAGGAAAATGGAAAGAATAAAATATAATAATGCTAGTACCAAGTAATTATATATATATACACTTAAACTAATAATAATAAATGATAATATAGCAACACTATTAATAATTAATAACCACTGGCAATATTAATAATAATAACTATCAATCAAGCTAATTAATAATAATAATGATCCGTAAATTAAATTAAATACTTTAGAAAAATAAAGATACAGTATTACTAACTAGGGATATTACATATTTACTTTGTACGTATTTCCTCATCAAAAAAATAGACTGGGGCAAAGCTGTGAGGGCATCTTTTAGTTCTGTAGGTAACAAATAAACTCTCAAGCCCAGTGTCTCCTCTATAGAGTCCCTTGGATTAATCCAAAGAGGACTTCCATTAGCTTCTTTTCAACCTTCATCTGCTCAAAATTGTACTATTGCAGCAGGTACTTTTGTCATGCTATCTGCATTTGCTTGTAGACAGAGAATTTAATTGTGTAACAAGAATCTCTCTTTTATGTACTGTTCTACTTGATAATTATCAGTTATTTTCGGTGTGTGAATAACATTTCTAACAGCGTTACCCCAGTTGATGAGAGCTTGAGTTTCATTAGAATTTGAATATTTCAATTGTGTTTATTTACGGAGGTTAATCAGACTGCCTCCATCCCAGTTTCCGGTCTTTACCTCTATCCTATTGTTTTTTTTTTCTTTTTCTGTTCCCTGTTTTTGAGATTCTGATGGTTCTTACTCTTCACTTGATCAAGATATGAATCCTTTGAGGATTCAAACATGGCAGGTGGTAGCTCGATAGTTTTGTATATTGGATGCTCCATGGAGGATCAATTCTATTGGTTACCACAGTTCAGTTACCTAGCTCCACAGGAAAATAACCATTTAAAAATATATCTAGTTGGGGATAACTTAAGGGAATAAAATGGAAAATTTACCATCAGTTTGTTTGTAAGATTGTCAGTGCAACAACAGGGTGTGAGTTGGTGGCGTTATAAATAATTTAACAGAATTTGAATGGTAATATTTAGATTAGAATATCTTGTTGGTGGTAAATATGGAAGAAAACACCCTAACCAAAATTTAATTAGCTAAAGTCAAACAATCTTTTGTTTCTGGAGAAATTAAAAGTCAAAAAATATTATCATAATGAAATAAAATAATTTGTACCTGGGTGACTCCCTTCAAAGATACAAATTTCAAACGACGAAGGGAAGAAGGAAAAAGATTAGGAAATGTTTTCTCATCCCTGCAGAACAACAATTGTTTTTCAGTAACCATTGTGGGACTAAAGCCCAGTCATGTATTGTCACTTTCGTAACTGGAACTGCTGCTGTTGCTCTCTGCGTTTTGCCCTCTGCAACATGCCGGCACGTATATCGCCTCCAACTTCTCCATCTTTACTTGCTTGTTGTCCTTTTCTCATTCAGTTGCCCTTCTTGAATCATCAATTGGTTATCTTATCATGTTTTGGATTTGTGATGAAACTCATCCCAAATCCTGCATTAGGTTTTTGCAGGTTAACGGTTTGAGAAAATGCCATGTTGGAGTTAGTTCTGATTTCTTTGCTCGTCAACAGTTTATTATGAAATTATCATTTCTCAGTGACAGTTGTCGAATTTTGAAAATCAAATGGGGTTTCAGATGAAGACAAAAGCAAGGAAAGGGTTCAACCTTAGCTTCAACTGTGTGCAAGGTGGGATCTTGACGTAGTTTCTGCATTCTTTCAAAAGTCTGATATGCAGTTTAAGAGATTGCTGCTATGAAAGGGATGCGTTTTGATCCTCCCCCTAGGCCTGATGGATAAGATGTCAAGGTATCTTTTTTCATGTTGAATTTTAGATATATGATAACTAATTTTGTAATTGGAGATTATTTGCACTGATTGATTCTTTTGTTTCCACCTCTTTGTTTCCACCAGTGAAAGCTCTGGAGTGAACTAAGAGCATATGTAGGATCTTTTTTGTCTGGAATGGAGTTGGTTCTTGTGCGTTTTGTAAGTCAAGGTTAGCTTGTCTTCTCCATCGGTTTGTGGTGTTATATTTTTGATGAAATGTTTCTGTCTTGGCTAGTTTTCATCACTAGGTGTTGTGATCTGTTAGCAAATGACTATCACTGTTAGCAACGATTTGGATAGTTCACATATCAATTTTGAAATGGTCATAAAAGGAGTGGTTGCTCTTCTAGTAGCCTCACTGTCCTGAAAAACAGTGTATCTAGTCTGATTGTCCGCCATGCTCCTGTACGATTGGAAGAAAACACTTGCAAGATTAGTTTTATAGATTTGTCATCTTGAGCCTTCTCCGTTATTAATTTATTACAAAAACATAAACTATGAATTATGGACTAAAACTCACTTCCTATCTTATAACATAACAGTAGAACCATAATGAAATTGCAGTAGCAATAGATATTACAATCTGATGCCAACTTCGAAACTTTTAGTAACTACCAGGTTGATTCCCATGCGTAAAGAAAATTCTGATATTAATTTTTGGTGGAAAATGGATTTCCAGCTTAGGTTAGTTCACTATGCTATTTAATATGCTAATAAATCAATGATGTTGTCATCATATCCATAGTATTATTCATATGATCACTGTAACCGATAAACTTCTGGCATAAAATGCTTTTAATTTGAATTTTTAATTACTTTCCTGAAATTACTGTTTCACGATGATGCATATGATCACTGTACCAATTGCCATCTGATATGGTTTCGGTTCCTCATCTACAACTTCAGATTCAGTGGTTCTGATGGTTTAGGGTTCAGATTGAATCCAGTTTGACATTGAAAATTTTAAAATATGAATAAACTATATGATACATTTTTTTTTTCTTTCTACTTTTTGACCTATTGTTTCCCACCCTTTCGTCTTTTATTTTCCACACTACTCACAATGCCATGTTGTTTGATTGGCCCTGCACTTTAGAGATTTAATTGGGTTGTTGTCCTACTTTATTTGTTTTTGCTGAAGCGTGAAACTCATTTAAAATGTTCTCAGGTATTGGCTGAAACAATAGTATGGCAAGTTTCGGAAAAGACATCTCAAAAACCGATATGAAATGGCAATATGTAACAATTTCAGCCAATACTTAAAGACTATGGTGATTGTTAAGGATGTGATTGTATTTCTATAATTGGATATTATTCTCATCTATATATAAATTGTAGTATCCATGATCTAAAATACTGTATTTTTTTTCTAAAGTATTTATTTTATTTTATTGATTATTTTATTATTATTTATTAACTTGATTTATAGTACAAATTATTTTAAGATAGTAAATGGTATTTTGACCTTATATTTATATTTAGCATTATTAAGTATTACCATTTTAATTACTAGGTAGTATTTTTTCATTACCATGTTACTATTATTATTATTGTAATTGCTATTATTGTTAATATTGATATTGTTATTATTCTTATTGTATTGTTTTAGTCATTATTATTAATGGTAGTATTTTTACCAAGTACTATTAGATAATATTTTTAATGTTGAAAATTTTATTATTATTATTACTATTATCTCTTTGATTATTAGTATTTATTATTATTATTGTTATTATTACTCATATCTTTTCTTTTCCTAGCCCAACACAATAACCTGTAACCTAAAACCCAATCCCCATAATCCTATCTTAATTCAAATCCTAGGTCTTAGCTCCCTAATCTAAATCCTATCTAATCAAATCTTCATCCTTGCAAACCAAATAATAAATCTAGGATAATCCTAATCTAAATCCTAACAAAAATCATATCTATCCTAACTTACACAAATTCAAATCTTATTTTCAAAATCATAACTTTATTATTTTATTCTAAACTACTCACTCAAGCAGTTTGAACCCAACTGAAATTCTGATTTATAAAATCCCTAATAATCTGTAAAAAGCTAAACTATTTCTTTTTCTACCTCTAAAGAAAAATCATGACCCAACTCTCCCTACCTTCTTCTTTCTTTTCTCTTGAAGCAGAGCGGGAACAAAAGGGCTCTTGAAGTGCAGAGATTGAAGAACATGATAAGAGAGATCAAATTCAAGTAAGTAATCTATCTTCTCATTTATTGGTATAAATAGCTTATTAAAAATCATGTTTATATCATGACTATTCATAAATTTTTATATATCAAAATTCAACCACAAATTCAAAAAAAATACATGTGAAGATCTACCAACTCATAATTTTAATTAACATATTTTTTGAATTTTTTTCATAAAAGATTTCCAAGAAAGAAATTTTTGGCCGCTGCTCTCGACCAGGCCTAGGGTCGCTCGGCTGAGTAGTCCCAGGCCTGACCCGGGCCAGGTCGGTTGGGCCGCACAACACAGGGCCCTTGGACCTGTTAAAAAAAAAAGAAAAATAAGAAATTTTCGAACCAGGCCTGAGCCCGGCCTGGTCCAGCCTGGGCCTGGGATGCTAGAGTTACAGGGGAAAAAAAAAAAGAAAGAAAGGAAGAAAGAAGAATTGCACAATAAAAATAATTAGCTAAAAAACTATTAGAAAAAAATTGAAAAAAATAAAACAATAATTTACAATTCTTCTACTTTCTATGATAAATTTTTTAAACAAATAGCAACATGAAATTAAGCCAAATCACCCACTTTAAACCATTTCCCTTAATGTTAGATTCAGACCCGTAAATACTTAGATTCAGACCGTTAAGTATTTAATGGTTTAAAACCTGTTAAAAATCTAACAAAATTAAAAATGGTTTAAACTAAACCTACTGAATTCATTAGACCCAGATGATCATATTCCTAGCCCCCAAACTAATTAATCAAGATTAAAATTCCCTATAACTCTCAAGTAAAATATTCTTTTAAAAATCTAACAATTTCTATTGAAATGAACCATATAGATTTATCGGGGCCTTATGATTTCAGTGCTTTGGACTTGGGATCGATTCAGGTGAGTGTTCTTTCCCCTTCAATTAAACAAGAATTTTGTAATAAATGATTTTATATTGTCATGTAATTATGTTACTAAAATTACGGAGATGATAATTGTGAGTATTTCCTCTTGTATTATTTCCTCATTTACCATTGTCAGATATATATGTTACTTGCTTTATTTCATATGACCATCTGCTTTATTTTACATGTATGATTACCTGTATTATTTATATGATCATCTGACTTATTTTACTAGTGTGATTACATGTGTTCCTTCATGAGACCACAGTAAGTGCTCATCCTATTTAGTTAGTTCATATGAGCGTTTATTAATATCATTACATGTGTGGAGGATTATTATTTTTGATTCTAGGCTAGTTGTCGCACACCTTAGATTATGACTTGGATTGATTTGAGATTGACCTGATTCATATTTGTAGACTTATTTAAGGTATTTATCGGACATTTATTTAATGATACTTCAGACGAGAATTCATTGAGACAATAAAGATGGATTAAATAAGATGTTACCTTAAGATTGATTTATCTCGATGCTTAGATTTATATACGGACTTAGAATTCAACTTGAGATTTACATGAGATCTTGATTCACATTTAAATGAGATAAATAATAACTGAGTTCTGATCATACTGAAGAATATCTTACCTTGATTTTGATCTATCACATAATACTGATTTTGGATTATTAGTTGCAAGTATTTTATTTGGATATATTCACTGATAAATTATCTGAGTAATGATGTTTATTGATATCGAGGTTTGAGTACAGACACTTTCTAGATTTCATGTAGCTTAAGGATGTCCTACTCTTTAGTTATTATCTTGATTGGGATTGGAACTATTGGTGATGTAACTTAAACTATAATCATACTTAGATCTTGGATTTGACTAGATCATGATGGTAGTTATGCGATTTGATATTTGAGTGACATTATAAGTAGATTTGATTATTCTTTTGATAGTAAAACATGTGAGAGTGTTGTTAGATATTGATGATTGATTAATTTGGAGATTCTTTATTAAAAGAACGAGATATTGGACTTGGATTTGTTAGTAGACTCAATTGAGTTGAGTTGACCTTGGATTAAGGAGTAGACGTAGATTGGTTGACTTGACCTGGTGGCATGTATATGCATAATTAAATAGTTACTTGAATTTCAGGATCTTGTGTTTGAACTTAATGGAAGCGAGAGTGTATGATGATATTAATTAAAATTGGATAGTGATGACTGGTTAGATATAGATGAGTATGTATTTTATATACTGAGACTTGGATATATCGATGACTTTAAGAATTTGAATTGATTAAATATCTTGCCTGGATTATTCTATTCATGCCAGCTGATCATTACTTGTTCTAAATATCATGATTTACCCGAAGAACTTGACTGATTATACATGATATCTAATTGATAAATATATTGTCCATGGTACCATAATTGCTGTAAAAATATTATATTTAGTAACAATACTTTCATGTTATACTTGTTACATGTCCTGTTATACTGGTATCATATTCACTGACATTATATTATATATTATGTTATACTGGTATCCTGATTACACATGTTGGCGTTGTTACACATCGAGTTATCTCAGTGGTCTAGGTAACATGTACATTAAATAATCTTGATCATCTAAAAAACCTGATATTAAACAATTTACACCGGGATTAAGTAAATTTATGGAGGAGATAGCATCTGTATTTTGGGTGGACCTAGGATATAGGTTGCGCAACCGAAAGAGGGTTCCACTGCAGGGTTCCCAAGGGGTAACTGACACCCCGTCCTGTTCTTGTTCCTGTTATATATGTTATACATGTCATTGACTAGCTTGCGGTAGGGCTGGTTCAGCATCAGGAGTTTGAGCCGTGGTCCGGGGTATGTACGGGGCCCACCTAAAGCATGGACAATGTCTCCAACCGATCAGTTTTAATAACTTAGGACCTTGTTGACATGTGTGATAGGCGTAGTATGGGATGTGCCTATTACAGGTGACAATTGGTGTCCACTAACATAATAATAATAAATTGTTCATAATGTACTAAAATTGATTGCCTTTGTCTGATACGTGTATGTATGTTGGACACATGATGTTACACCTGACCTGATTGGACATCTGACTTTAGTACTGACTGACTCTACCCGCTTGATATATTGATCGTGATAGACGCCTGATTGACTAACTGGACAGATACTCTACTGTGTGCTATCTACATTACTGTTTATTTACTTTATTCATGCCATTTCTTATTCCCGTATATATATATATATATATATATATATATATATATATATATATATATATATATATAATATATATATATATATATATATATGAGAAAAATGTATATCAGCCCGCGGGCTGAGAGTACTCTCTCAGCCTGCGGTGACGTGTCACCTCACTAACTTACGGCTCGCTTATAGGAAGAAGTTAAATTACCAAATACCCCTTATGAAAAGCTTCTCTTTCGTTAACTTTCCTTATTATTTATTATTATTTGCCCAAAAGGCAATTTTTGGAGCGCACGTTGTCAGACTTGGTTATTGTTTATTATTATTTTTCCCCCTTTCTTTTTGCCGCTCTTTATATGATTTAGGTTATTGTTTATAAATTATTTTTTCCCCCTATTTCCTTACCTCTCTTTGTCAGATCTAGGTTCTCCTATATAGTTTATTTTTGTTAATATAATGTAGACAGAGACTTTGGTCGTAGTGTACATGGTTAATTGCGACCAAGGTCGCAATGTTGTTATTGATAAAGAAGGCCAGCATCTGCAATCTAGGGTCACAGTACAATGACTGCGACTTAGGTCGCAGTACGTTAGGTAGGTGTTTCCTTTATATTAACCAGCATAGCGACCAAGGTCGCAGTGTTGTTGTTGATTAAGACTAAAGACCAGCAACTGCGACCAAGGTTGCAGAGTATTTTATTAAGACTGCGGCTAGCAACTGCGACCAAGGTCGCAGTGTTGTTGTTGATTAAGACTAAAGACCAGCATCTGCGACCAAGGTCGCAGTGTATTTTATTAAGATTACAGCCAGCAACTGCGACCAAGGTCCCAGTGTTGTTATTGATTAAGACTAAAGACTAGCAACTGCGACCAAGGTCACAGTGTATTTTATTAAGACTGCGGCGAGCAACTGCGACCAAAGTCGCAACCTTCATTTTAAAATTTTATACGGGTGAAGTAATATAATTATTAACTGCGTCTATGGTCGTAGTATATTCGTTTAGCGTAAAATATTTAAAATGAAGGTTTGTAACAATTGTACAGCATTTCAACCAAGACATAGTAGTAAAAAATGTAATTCACACAATTAACCTTAGAAAACAGATTTATATATATTTAAAAAAAAACAAAATACATTTTTTAAACTTCTAATCCTCGTCATCACCATCGTAATCAGATTCGTCATCAAGAGTCATGCTTTCGTCTTCCGTATCGCTTTCCGTCTCTTCGTCCTCTTCAGCGACAGTCTCCTCTTCGCTTTCTTCCTCTTCATGTTTGTGTTTTGGTTCATCAATGAACTCCCAGAACGGGTCGTCTGTATCAAGCTCATCCTCTGACCCGTAGCGAGGCATCGGTTCAGAACTATACATCCAATCATCATTAGATGATTGGCTTCTTTCCGGTGAAGACGGTGGAGAAGACATTTTTTGAATCTATTTTCCGAACAGTGAGAGTAACGAGTTTGAGAAAAAATAATTTAGTATGTTTTTAATCCTTTACTGATGACCCTTTATATATTTTTAATCCCGGAATTCCAAAAGGTTTAAGCTCTCGGACCACGTGAATATCTCTCAAATTTATTTTCTACCTTTCCTCAAAAATTATATACTTCCTAGGTGACTGTTCAGTTATCCAAAACAGTTTAAAGTTAATACACTATAATTTTAAATTACTTTGAACTCCAAAACAGTTCATTATTGCGACCATAGTCGCATTGGGAACTGATAAATGATTAAGTAACTGCGACCATAAATTGTCAACTGTTAGTCATCAAATACTGTCCTTCGTATAATTTCTGAATGTTGTCTGATACTCCTATGAACAATTAAATTGGTTTTTTACATATATTATGCGACCATGGACTGCGACTATGATCGCAGTACCGCGACTATGGTCGCAGTACTTAACGAGAGCGATAGTATAATCACAGTTTACGTATTATTTTATAATCTTTTTGTTCTTTATTTGTGACTGTTGTCTGAATAAGGACCGATTCTACAGTCGCAGTTCACCGTATCTTTTGTCTCAGCAGCCTATAAACTATGAATTATTTTTACTTATTGCATGCGTAGTAGGACTGCGACTATGATCGCAGTGTTTAAGAATAGCGGTCGTAGTTTCATATGTAATTAAAAAGAGCTTATAAGTTAATACAGTGAGAAAGAGACCTTACAAAAAAAGAGAATTAAAAGCTTTTTAAAAGAAGACAAATAAGGTTGAATATCAGAAGATCAGGAAATCCTAATCCTCATCATTATCACCATCATAAGCAGATTCGTCGTCTTCATTCTCCTGGTCTTCCTTTTCATCACTTATTTCCTCATCATCTCCTGTTTCTGAGATTTTTTTTTCACCGATAAACTCTCA
Source organism: Agave tequilana (assembly GCA_038442645.1). Classification (NCBI taxonomy): domain Eukaryota; kingdom Viridiplantae; phylum Streptophyta; class Magnoliopsida; order Asparagales; family Asparagaceae; genus Agave; species Agave tequilana. Next base: position 180,222 of record JAVJIF010004893.1, read on the forward strand.
GAATGGATCGTCTATATCAAGCTCTTCGTCCGACCTGTTGCGAGAAAGCGAGCCTACAGCATCAGAGGACATGCTTTCATCAAGCATGTCTCCGTCAAGTGGCAGAGGAATAATGTCTTCCTCACTAACCCACATGAAAACTTCATCATCCTCATGAATAGGAGGATCAGTTAATAAATTATTTGATGTAGTGAGATAGTCAAAAGGGGTGAAGTCCAGACTGGTATCAGATTCACTAGAATATCCTGAAGAAAAAGGACCGGTGGGGAACGATTGAAGTTGAAATCTACGTGATCAGAGGAAGAAGTTGGAGAAGACATGATTCAAGAATGAATTTTTTTTAAAAGTTTTGTAATCAAATTGAAAAGGAAGAACAAAAATATAGTTGTAGGTATGAGATAATATATTAGTTACAAGCATTATATAAAGATAAATATTGTGAAAGAACATGAATAGTAATAATAATTGTTACAGGTGACGGTTGAGTATGGTAAGAAGTGGTAAAAAAATTAAATATTTAATTGAAGATTTATTGCGGGAGAATTCGAAGAGTTCTTTTTTTTCAGAGGTTTAATACGTGAAGTACAAATTAACTTTTTATAGAATTGTTTGCCTATATCTTTAGATTACGTATGGTGCACATCTTTCCTTTCTCGAGATTAACATTAGTGCATCTCTTTTTTCTAGACTGTTGTTGTATCACGGTAGAAAGAATATTAATTACTTCATTTAATTCAGTATAATTAATATAGTATTTTTTATAAGATTTGATATACGCTAATTGATCTCAGGGTCGCATGGCTAATCTACTTTTTAAAATATTAAAAATCTTTTACATAAGGCATGAGAAAGAAGATTGCGACTTTGGTCGCTGTACTGAAGGAGGTCGCATTGCTATACGATAGCATGTTTCCTCCGGTATTCTTTATTCTGTATTAAGTCTGCGACCATGGAATATTTTTTACTTTTTCAATGCTAGAAGTCGCAGTCGTCATATAAAAGGGGTATTTTTGTCAATTTGTTTCACGATTGTTTAGGCGGGATTTTTTTGATTTTTTTGGCGCCCACACTCTGCGACCGATGTGTGGCATATATTCAGCCACGTCCCGCGGCTGAGAAACTCTCTCAGCCTGCAGACTGAGGTACAATAAACCCTATATATATATATATATATATATATATTTAGGAATCTGTACCTTAGCCGCAAGCTGAGAGAGACTCTCTCAACTGGTGCAGCTGAATTTCAACCACTTTTTTCGGTGTTGGTACCATGATTGTAGTTTTATATGAGGACTATGATTAAGTTGCAGTGTTTTTATGAGAACTGCTGGGTCGCAGTCTTTTTGAGGACTGTGACCAAGATCGCATTCTTTTTGAGGATTGCTACCATGATTGTAGTCCTAATTACACTGAAAATATATAATTAGGACTGTGATCATGTTACAGTGGACTGCGACCATGTTGCAGTAAGTTTTCGACCATATTGAAGTGATATAGGTTGCGCAGCTGAAAGAAGGTTCCACTACAGGGTTCCCGGGGGCTAATTGACACCCCATCTTGTTTTCCTGTTATACATGTTATACATGTCCTTGACTACCTTGCGGTAGGGACTGGTTCAACGCCAGGAGTCTGAGCCGTGGTCCTGGGTATGTACGGGACCCACCAAAGCATGTACAATATCTCCAACCGATCAGTTTCAATAACTTAGGACCCTGATTGACATGTGTGATAGACGTAGTATGAAATGCGTCTATTACAAGTGACAATTGGTGTTCGTTGACATAATAATAATAAACTGTTCATAATGTACTGAAATTGATTGTCTTTGCCTGATACATGTATATATGTCGGATACCCGATGTTTCAACTGACCTGATTGGACATCTGACTCTAGTACTGACTGACTTTACCCACTTGATATATAGATCGTGATAGACGCCTGATTGAATACCTAACTAGACAGATACTCTACTGCGTGCTATCCACATTACTGTTTATTTACTTTATTCATGCCATTTCTTATCCCCCCCCACACACATATATATGGGAATCTGTACCTCAGTCGCCAGCTGAGAGTCTCTCAGCTGGCGCAACGTGGCTAAATTTCAATCACATTTTTGGGTCTTGGTACCATGATCGCAGTTTTATATGAGGACTGTGATTAAGTCGCAGTTTTTTTATGAGAACTGCTGTCATGGTCGCAGTCTTTTCTGAGGTCGCAGACTTTTTCTAAGGACTGCAACCAATCATGATTGCAGTCCTAATTACACTTAAAATATATCATTTTTTAGGGCTGCGACCATGTTACAATGGATTGCGATCATATTGCAATAAGTTTGCGACCATATTGAAGTGACAGCTGAGAGAGTCTCTCTCAGCTGGCGGCTGAGGTATATTTTTCTCATATATGTATATGTTTATCTACTAACATGTTATATGTACATGCACTTTTCAGTTTATTCTTACACATTCATTAGGAGTTCTGACTTCCTGGATTCACATATCTAGATCCGTGATTATTTATTACTGATCAGGTATTTGGAGAGGATCACATGCATCTTGAGAAGCTGGAATCCTGTTTTTCTTGATTATAGGTATTCTTTCTCTTTTATTCATATTATTTCCTGATTCTATCTATATCATATCCAGTTTCCATTTCTTCCTTTATTCATTTGTTATCATTGTGTTAGATATTTATATGTCATATTGTAGTGATATTGATTTATCGTAGTAGATTTTATAACTTCTTCAGGTTACTTTAGGTTAGCATATATGCGTGGGATATTTTCTCGCATACATACATCGCTGACCTTCGTCGCGATTTTGTTTTCTTGTATTTTGGAAAGCGGGGGTGTGATAAGATTTTCTTGGTATCAGAGCCAGATATACTCAAGAAGGATCTAGTTCTTACCGGTTACCTGAGATAAGTAATATTTATATTGCAATATACATATACTATCTATATGATGATATTGACTCCATTTAGAATTGATCGTTCTCTCTTTTAAAATCCATCTCTTGGATCTTTGATATCCCTGATTTCAACTCTTCTTTTAGAGTAATTTTGGTTTCATTTTGATTCTTATTTTTCTTCCCGATTTCATTTCTTGAGTTTGTTTCTTGGAATTGATCACTCCATTCTGAAGCCGGTAATAGAGATCAGAGCGCATAGGAGAAGCGTGGTGGACCCATGATACAGTGAGAAGCGGCATGAAAGTTTTATCTTCCATCTTGATCTTGATTTGCTATTATTCTCTGCTTTATCGAAATTTTAAGGACGAAATTTTTATAAGGCAGGTAGAATGTAATATCCCTGATCTAAAATACTGTATTTTCTCTAAATATTTATTTTATTTCACTGATTATTTTGTTATTATTTATTAACTTGATTTATAGTACAAATTATTTTAAGATAGTAAATGGTATTTTGGACTTATATTTATATTCAGCATTATTAAGTATTATCATTTTAATTATTAGCTAGTATTTTGCTCATTACCATGTTACTATTATTATTATTGTAGTTGTTATTATTGTTAATATTAATATTGTTATTATTCTTATTCTTATTGTATTTTTTAGTCATTATTATTAATGGTAGTATTTTTATGATGTATTATTAGATAATATTTTTAATGTTAAAAATTTTATTATTATTACTATTATCTATTTTTGATTATTAGTATTTATTATTGTTATTGTTTTATTATTCATATTTTTTTCCTTTTCCTAGCCCAACCCAATCACCTATAACCTAAAACCTATTCCCCATAATCCTATCTTAATTCAAATCCTAGGTCTTAACTACCTAATCCTATCTAATCAAATCTTCATCCTAGCAAACCAAATAATAAATCTAGGATAATTCTAATTTAAATCCTAACAAAAATCATATCTATCCTAACTTACACAAATCCAAATCTTATTTTCAAAATCATAACTTTAATTAATTTTATCATAAACTACTCACTCAAGCCGTTTGAATCCAGCTGAAATTCTGATTTTTAAAATCCCTAATAATCTATAAAAAGTCTAAACTACTTCTTTTTCTATCTCCAAAGAAAAATCATGACCCAACTCTCCCAACCTCCATCTTTCTTTTCTCCCTCAAGCAGAGCGTGAACAAAAGGGATCTTGAAGTGCAGAAGTTGAGGAACATGATAGGGGAGATCAAATCCAAGTAAGTAATCTATCTTCTAAATTTATTTCGTATAAATGGCTTATTAAAAATTATGTCTATACCATGACTATTCATAAATTTTTATATATCAAAACCCAACCACAAATCCAAAAAAAATTATATGTGAAGATCTACCAACTCATAATTTTAATTAACATATTTTTTGAAATTTTTAACAAAGGATTTCCCAAAAAAAAAAATTCTGGCCATTGCTTTCGGCCAGGCCGAGAGTAGCTCAGCCTGGCCCAACCCCAAGCCTGGCCTGGCCTGGCCCGGGCCAGGCCAGGCCGGCTGGGCTGCACAGCATAGGGCCCTTGGACCTTGTTAAAAAAAAAAAGAAAAATTTTTTCGGACCAGGCCTGGGCCTGAGATGGGCCTAGGCTGCTAGAGTTATAGGAAAAAGAAAGAAACAAAGGAAGAAAGAAAGAAGAATTCCACAATAAAACTAATTAGCTAAAAAAATATCAGAAAAAAATATAAACAATAATTTACAATTCTTCTACTTTCTATGATAAAAATTTTAGACAATTAGCAACATGAAATTAAGTTAAATCACTGACTTTAAACTATTTCCCTTAATGTTAGATTCAGATCCGTTAAGTATTTTAATTGTTTAAATCCTGTTAAAAATTCAACTAAAATTAAAAATTGATTTAAACTAAACCTACTGAATTCATTAGACCCAGATGTTCATGTTCTTTAACCCCAAACTAATTAATCAAGTTTAAAATTTCCTATAACTCCCAGTAAAATATCCTTTTAAAAATCTAATAATTTCTATTGAAATGAACCATGTAGATTTACTGGGGCCTTATGATTTCAGTGTTTTGGACTTGGGATCGAGTTCAGGTAAGTATTCTTTCCCCTTCAGTTAAACAAGAATTTTGTAATACATGATTTTATATTGTTGTGTAATGTTACTAAAATTTACGAAGATGATACTTGTGAGTATTTGCTCTTGTATTATTTTCTCATTCATTATTGTCAGATATATAAATGTTACTTGCTTTATTTCATGTGATCATCTGTTTTATTTTACCTGTATGAGTACCTGTATCATTTCATGTGATCATCTGACTTATTTACTAGTGTCATTACATGTATTTTTTCATGAGACCTCGGTGAGTGCTCATCCTATATAGTTAGTTCATATGAGTGTTTATTAATATCATTACATGTGTGGAGGATTATTATTTTTGTTTCTAGGCTAGTTGTTTTATACCTTAAACTATGACTTGGATTGATATCAGATTGACCTGATTCATATTTCAGACTTATTTGAGATATTTATTGGACATTTATTTAATGATACTTTAGACGAGAATTCATTGAGACAATAAAGATGGATTAATAAGATGTTACCTTAATTTTCACTAACTCGTCCACACAGGACTTCCCACACAGGGAACCTCCAGTGAGGATTTGGGCAAATACAATTTGGGAGTACACAACTCTTCTCTCAACCAATACAACCTCTCACTAGAGGCAAGGCACAAAACAAATCACCTCTACACTTAAAGGGATGGACACTTAGTCAAACAATGATCAACCTCTCACTAGAGGGATAAGACTCAAAGTCACACAACCACAATCACCTCTACACTTAAAGGGATTCTAACACAACTTTCACAATCACCTCTCACTAGAGGGATATCAACACAATCACCTCTCACAAGAAGGATATCACAAATTGAGGAGGGTTACAACTTGGTGATCTCAAAGACCACAAACCAATTCTTTCTCACTAAAACAAGATCCTAATAGATTGGATAGATTGATAAGCTCATGTGTGAGAAATAAAAGTGTTTGGAACAAAGAAAAATACTTGGGAAATTCTCCAAAAAGATATAGAAATTTAGATTAAAACCAATTCCTAAAAGACTCTATTTCTTTGAAATTCCATCACTTTAAAACAAACAAAGAATAAATTTTTTGAAATCAAGAACTTTTTGCTGAAAACACTTAAAAGTTGTGTAAATTTTCTCTCTTGAAATCTTATCCAAATCAGCTCAAGAAATGGGGTATATATAGCCCCAAATGAAATCTGCCCGTTGGCAGCAGGAAAGGGCAGTTTTGCCCTTTCGATCGATCGCCCCGGTCGACCAGTCCAATGGTCATTTTTATGACTGTTGTGCCTCCGGTCGACCATCCGGTCGACTGGGACTGGATACAGAGAGCAACAGCTCTCTGCCGGTCGACCGGCTGGTCGACCGGGGCCATTCCAGAGAGCAGAGCTCTCTAGACGGTAGACCGCCCGGTCGATCGGCCCACCAGCCCAGGCTGCATGCAGGTCCTGTGCACGTCGGTCGATCGGACCGGTCAACCGACTTCTGCTATGGCCAACTGGTCCGGTCGACCGGCAGACTGTCAGGTCTAAATTATATGGATTAAAAACTTAGGTTTTTATCTTCAATTAAATCCCATAAAATCACATAAAGTTCACAAAAATTAGTTCTTATTATATCTTTGAAATACAAATATGTGTAAGTAAAATTCAACACATATTATAAACAATTTGAACCATTTTTGTGTCTTTGAAATTTTGCTTTAAACCAAAAATTATATTTTTCAAAACTTGAATTTTTGAAGTGGAAAATCGTTTTCTCCAAAACTAATGCAAATATAAAAACATGATATTTAAACAACTTTTAAGGATGTTGTATATGGATAGAATTCAATATACATAAAAGATATTATATCTATCTTTTGACTTGAAAACCAAGATCCGGTTAAATCGAAAAACCAAACATGAAACTTTAAACAAGTGTGTGTATTGTGAACTTGAGCATATCAACACTATCTACTTTTACACAAAATCTAAACATTATCTTAAACTAAACAAATCGAGATCTTCTTGTAGAACTCCGTCTCCAAGTTGACTCGATCCAAACGCGATCCAACGAGCTTGACTCCAATCAAGTGCTAGATGTGAACTTGACGCTCGAGCTCTTGAATCACCATATGAAAGCTCCAAAAACCCTTTGTTGAAGCTTAATCACCTACTAATATCTTGATCAAATATCAAAAACTAAATATTATAAGATTATTAGTAAATTATAATTACATGAGTTAATCATCATAAAAACTAGAGTGATGGGCCTCCGGGCCAACAATCTCCCCCTTTTTGATGATGACAAAACTCATGGAGTTACATATGCATTGATTAAAGTTAAGCGTCATAGAAGCTCCCCCTTAACTCATGCATAGCAATAAATAATAAAGATATGCAATGAATGCTCAACATAAATATGCATAAATATGATATTTGATATCAATGAAATAAACATGCTCTTGATACCAACAAAAGATACAACAAAAGGTGCTCTTGATACCAATCTTGATACTAATGGTAAAAGGTAACAAATAAAACAAACATGCATATATAAAAACTTCAAATTTCCCCCCTTTTGTCAATTCATCAACAAAGGGGTACAAACATTAAAGACATAAATCATATTTTTCTTGTCATAAATTAAAACTGGAAAGGTGTATATGCTATATACATTAATGAAGAGGAGAGACGTGAAGTTAACTCCCTCTGCATACATACATTTATATGAAAAGAGATAACTAAACTCTAACCACATAAAGCATAAAATACAATATATAAAGGAGGTGTGAAGCTCCCACTACACATGTGTAAGACATAAAGAAGAGCGGTCAAGCTCCTCAATGTAAGATACACTCCACATGAATATATATAAATAGAGAAGATGTTAAGTTTCCCTTGCATATAGGCAATATAAATCAAAACATTTGATACCAACTTATGATACTAATTGAAAATAAACAAAATTTTTTTAAGATATCAAAAGATACCAATGGGAAGATGTCATGTAAACTTTTGATACCAATGGAAAATGAAACATTGTTATCTTTTGATATCAATTGAAATATTTATGTATATTGTAAATCATGATACCAATTGTAAACATTTTGTAATTTTGATACCAAATGAGAATATTTTATAATTTTGATATCAATTGAAAGTGAAAACCATATATTTTTATTTAAACATAACTAATTTCAATATGGATACCAATTTTAAAATGAAATATGATACCAATTGAAAAACAAACCAACTATTTGGTTAAACAATTCATTTTGCAATAAAGATATCAAATTTTAGAATAAAGCCAATTTAAGATTTTTGATATCTATATTAAAAATGTTGGCATATTCCAAACTAAAATATTTTTCATTCTGAAGCATAGGAAACCAATTGAAAAATAATATACCAAATAAGGTCATTTTTCATTATAAAGAGTAGGAGTAAGATACCAATTGAAAATACAATCGATTGAAAACTAAAATATGAAGTTTTCTCCCCCTTTATGAAATACCAATGAAAATGATGCATAAGCTTGTATAAAATACCAATTTAAAAACTAATAGTCATTAAGGAGTAAATCAAGCTTAGCATAAATAACATTTGTGCTTTAAGATAGAAAGATATAATAAGCACAATCAAATCATATATATATGTATAAAAAAATAAATACTAATAGAAATTGATACTTTTTGAAGTTATGAAGCATACATATATTGAAAATCAAATATGAGTATACAACTTATGAAAATATCAATTGATATACTAATTGAAAATATGATGAGAATCAAGTGCATAACTCATACTTACCACCCATTCATGCACATGTTATAAAGATTTTTCAATTAAGAGCATACAAGGCATGGTCGCTCATCCAACCGCCCATTATGAATAGGGGTTTTCAAAAATAAGTTTGAAAATAATTTTTGTATAATTGAAAACTCTATCAAATGAAGAATAACGCAACTAGCTTTATGGTAATCTTACAAACTAGTACAAAATCCTTAAGTAAGGAATAAAACAGTAACATGTCAATGAAAACATGAAATCACATAATCATCAACATTCAAATAGCAATAAAGCTCGTATAATCTCATGAAAATAAATCATGAGTAAACATCAAGTAATATGAGTGTACAAAGTCATGTAATCAACAAAAGTCATGGAATAAGGCATTTAAGCTCAAATATGAAATTCCTTACCAAAAACATGAAAATCATCAAAACTAAATCTAATTTAAGGTATATGTAGTTTAGTCAAAACTAAAGGTATACATACATATCCAAATACAAATGAGTCAACAAAAATATATGCATGAAGGCAAGTGCTCAAGTATGTATATATATAACTATTAGTTTAGACAAAATAGACATATACATGAAGCTAATCACAAGCATGAAAACATGTACAAAAATAGAGAATACAAGTCAAAATATATGAATTATGAAAACTAGGTTATACTAGTACATCTAATGGATACAATGAGCAATCAAGTACAAACATATAATAATCTATTTGTGGCTCACTAGTTGTACAAGTATACACACAAATTTTAATGAAAAACTACATCTAAACATGTAATCAAAACATGAAGCATGAAACAAAACATATATCAATATGATCATTATGCAAATACACATGTATTAGACTACGATATACAACATAGCTAAACTAAAGTGAGAACACAATAATATAAATCCATATAGAACATGGGTGTATCTCAAATACTATCCAAGTATGTCATAGGTCTAAATATTATGACATTTAACATACTAATCATGAAACATCAAAACATGTTAAAATCAATAATGAAAGCATGTAAACATAAATGGAAGTTAGAAATCGTTACCAAAATCATGAGAGTACTATCTCTATATCTCCAAGCCAAGATGGTCCTCCCACCAAACTCCTCTTGAAAGTGATGCATTCATAATAGTCACTATTAAGCTCAGAACGCATCCACCTCAAGGCAAAATGCATCTCACGTCATGTGAAAGCCCACCCCTACATCAAAAATAGGAGTGGCTTTTGGTACCCATACTCTACTGGGTCCATGGGGTTAGCACAATTCCTAACCCAAATAAATTTATTTGCAAAATTAAAATCATTAATTCTATCAAAGCAAAATTTTGCAAGGTGGCCCTTACGTCCACAATGTGTACAAGTGTACGCACGAGCATACATTGTGTTATGTGTATGAACGTGAGGAGCATGTGTATGCCATGGTTTGTAAGCATGCATCGGAGGAACACGTCTCTTTTCGAAACATAGATTCCAAACGTGTGTAGTTCAAGGCACATTGCTCAAAGTGGAGCCCAAACAATCAACATTCTTCTTCAACATACATATATCATTTTAAATTTTAGAAGAAGAAGAGGTGCATGCAATAGATACACTAGGTGGTGAAGCATGGCAAACATGTGTATCAATATCATTTTTCAAAGAAGTGTTTTTTTTAGAAACCAAATCCAATTCCTTTGAAATAGAAATAATTTTATTTTTAAAGATTCATTTTCTTTTACAACAAATCAAGTTTGAAGATAAGGCTCATTTTTCTTTAAAACAACATTGCAATCATTTTTATTTTTAAAATCTCATTTCTTTTAAGGCAAGATCAAGTTGGATTTCAATGAATCCCTTTCATTAGAAATCGCAATTTCTTTTTGCAAAGCTAATTCAAGTTTTGAAAATAAATCATTATTTTCTTTATTAATCCAAAGCTTTTCTTTCTCAAAATTTTATATTTTTCAAGCATTTTTCACAAACAATAGAAAGTTCTCTATTTAATGCATCGGCATCATAATATAATCTCTCCTGAAGAAGTAGCACAATCATCTAGATGGTGTCCGTTTTACCTTAAGGGAGTCATTCCCTTGGACCATGTAGCAATGTTGGTCGGACTCGTCTCCACTAGATTCCTTCTCCACAATGTTTGACGTTTGAAGCTTGAAAGAGGTCAAAGTGTTCCACACTGCAAGAGCGAAATCATAATGAGAAATTATACACAAATATTCTTTGTTAAGTGTGCTTCTAAGTGCCGTTAGGGCTTGTGCATTGTCCTCTATATGCTTGCTATTACCAAGATAGGATTTCTTGGTACCGCAAGGAACAATGCAAACCTATGGTCTTGAGATACATACTCATATTAATCTTCCATACGTCGATGTTAGAAACATCAAACATAGGAGGAGTCATGAAATCCATGAGTGTAAACAATATGTGTGCAATGCAAATACTAGATTAGCTAACCAAGATCTCACTCCTAGGTGTTAAATCTAATATCAGGAGCATAGGCTCTGATACCATTGAAAGTATACGTAGAGGGGGGGTGAATAGGCATATGACTAATCTAATGATAAATAATGCGGAATTAAAACTAAATGCAACACACTTAGTGTAACTAAAGAGTGTAGCCGAATTCCCGGTGAAGCACTGGGCTGTCTCCTCTAAATTCCTGTAAATAAGAGTTGGAGATGCTATATGAAGATCTCTTGGTTGAACACAAGTGAAGCACACAAACAAACATACCAAGCATATAAGAATGAATGAACAATGATAATCAATGCAAGGGCAACATATAAGAGAGAATTAGAGATAGTGGATCAAGTACACACAAAGATATGTTTCGAGGTTCGAGCACCCAGCTCTACGTCCCCGCCTTCACACAGAAGGATTTTCACTAACTCGTCTACACAGGACTTCTCACACAGGGAACCTCCAGTGAGGATTTGGGCAAATATAATTTGGGAGTACACAACTCCTCTCTCAACCATATAACCTCTCACTAGAGGCAAGACACAAATAAAATCACCTCTACACTTAAAGGGATGGACACTTAGTCAATAATGATCAACCTCTCACTAGAGGGATAAGGCTCAAAGTCACGCAACCACAATCACCTCTGCACTTCGAGGATTCTAACACAACCTCCACAATCACCTCTCACTAGAGGGATATTAACACAATCACATCTCACAAGAGGGATACCACAAATCAAGGAGGGTTACAACTAGGTGATCTCAAAGACCACAAACTAATTTTTTCTCACTAAAATAAGATCCTAATAGATAGAATAGATTGATAAGCTCAAGTGTGAGAAATAAAAGTGTTTGGAACAAAAAAAATACTTGGGAAATTCTCCAAAAAGATATAGAAATTTAAATCAAAAATCAATTCCCAAAAGACTCTATTTTCTTGAAATTCTAACACTTTAAAAACAAACAAAGAATAAATCTTTTGAACTCAAAAACTTTTTGCTGAAAACACTTAAAATGTTTAAATTTTCTCTCTTGAAATCTTATCCAAATCAGCTCAAGAAATGGGTATATATAGCCCAAATGAAATCTACCCATTGGCAGCAGGAAAGGGCAGTTTTGCCCTTCCGGGTCGACTGCTCGGTCTACTGGCCCAACGGTCATTTTTATTACCGTTGTGCCTCCGGTCACCCGCCCGCCGGTCGACCGGACTGGATACAGAGAGCAGCAGCTCTCTGTCGGTCGACTGACCGGTCGACCGGGCCATTTTCAGAGAGTAGAGCTCTCTGGACGGTCGACCGCCCGTCGACCGGTCCACCAGCCCAGGCTGCATCATGTCCTGTGCACGTCGGTCGACCGGACCGGTCGACCGACTTCTGCTACAGTCGACTTCTGCTACAGTCGACCGGTCCGGTCGACTGCAGACAGCCAGGTCTAAATTATTGGGATTAAAAACTTGGGATTTTATCTTCAATTATATCCCATAAAATCACATAAATTTCACAAAAATCCGTCCTTATTATATCTTGAAATACAAATATGTGTGAGTAAAATTCAACACATATTAGAAACAATTTGAACCATTTTTGTGTCTTTGAAATTTTGCCTTATACCAAAAACTGTATTTTCCAAAACTTAGATTTTTGAAATGGAAAACCGTTTTCTTCAAAACTCATGCAAATACAAAAAATGATATTTAAACATTTAAGCATGTTGTATATGGATAGAATCCAATATACATAAAAGATATTATATTTATGTTTTTGACTTAAAAACCAAGATCCGGTTAAACCGAAAATCCAAAACATGAAACTTTACACAAGTGTGTGTATTGTGAACTTGAGCATATCAACACTATCTACCTTTACACAAGATCTAAACATAATCTTAAACTAAATAAACCGAGATCTTCTTGTAGAACTCCGTCTCCAAGTTGACTCGATCCAAAGCGCGCAACGCGAACGATTGACTCTAACCGAGTGCTAGATGTTAACATGACGCTCGAGCTCTGAATCACCATGTGAAAGCTCCAAAACACCTTGTTGAAGCTAATCGCCTACTAATATTTTGATCAAATATCTGAAACTAAATATCACAAGATTATTAGTAACTATAACTACATGAGTTAATCATCATCAAAACTAGAGTGAAGGGCTCTGGGTCAACAATCTCTCCTTTTTGATGATGACGACAAACTCATAGAGTTATATATGCATGATTAAAGTTAAGCGTCATAGAAGCTCCCCCTTAACTCATGCATAGCAATAAACAATACGGATATGCAATGAATACTCAACATAAATATGCATAAACATGATATCTGATATCAATGAAATAAATATGCTCTTTATTCCAACAAAAGATACAACAAAGATGCTCTTGATACCAATGGTAAAAGGTAACAAAAAACAAACATGTATATATAAAAACTCCAATTTCTCTCCTTTTTTTTGTCAATTTCAACAAAGGGGTACAAATATTAAAGACATAAATCATATTTTCTTGTCATAAATTAAAACAGTAAAGGTGTATATGCTATATACATTCATGAAGAGGAGAGACGTGAAGTTAACTCCCCCTGTATAAATGCATTTATATAAAAAGAGATGACTAAACTCTAACCACATAAAGTATAATATACAATATATAAAAGGAGATGTGAGGCTCCCTCTAGACATGTGTAAGATATAAAGAAGAGCAGTCAAGCTCCTCAATGTGAGATACACTCGACATGAATATATATAAATAGAGAAGATGTTAAGCTTTCCTTGCATATAGGCAATATAAATCAAAATATTTAATACCAACTTATGATACCAATTGAAAATAAACAAAATTTTTTTTAGATACCAAAAGATTCCAATGGGAAAATGTCGTGTAAAACTTTTGATACCAATGGAAAATGAAACATTGTATGTTTTGATATCAATTGAAATATTTATGTATATTGTAAATCATGATACCAATTGTAAACATTTTGTAATTTTGATACCAAATGATGATATCAATTGAAAGTGAAAACCAAATATTTTTTTAAACATAATTAATTTCAATATGGATACCAATTTTAAAATGAAATATAATACCAATTGAATAACAAACCAACTATTTGGTTAAACAATTTATTTTACTATAAAGATATCAAATTTTAGAATAAAGCCAATTTAAGATTTTTGATACCATATTAAAAATGTTGCATATTCCAAATTAAAATATTTTCATTTTGAAGCATAGGAAACCAATTGAAAAATAATATACCAAATAAGGTCATTTTTCATCATAAAGAGTAGGAGTAAGATACTAATTGAAAATATAATCAATTGAAAACTAAAACATGAAGTTTCTCTACTTTTATTAAATACCAATGAAAATGATATATAAGCTTGCATAAAATACCAATTTGAAAACTAATAGTTATTAAGGAGTAAATCATGATAAACAACATTTGTGTTTTAAGATAGAAAGTTATAATAAGCACAATCAATATATTATATATATATATATATATATATATATATATATATTATATATATATAATATATATATATATATATATATTATATATATATATATATATGAAAAAGTAAATACTAATAGAAATTGATACTTTTTGAAGTTATGAAGCTTGCATATATTAAAAATCAAATATGAGTATACAACTTATGAAAATATCAATTGAATACCAATTGAAAATATGATGAGAAATAAGTGTATAACTCATACCTATCACCCATTCATGCACATGTTATAAAGATTTTTCAATTAAGAGCATACAAGGTATTGCCGTCTATCCAACCGCCTATTATGGGTAGGGTTTTCAAAAATGATTTTGAAAATAATTTTAGTATAATTGAAAACTCTACCAAATGAAGAATAACACAAATAGTTTTATGATAATCTTACAAACTAGTACGAAATTCTTTATGTAAGGAAAAAACAATAACATATCCATGAAAACATGAAAATCACACAATCATCAACACTCAAATAGTATAAGCTTATATACTCATGAACAAATCATCATAAAAAAAATCATGAGTAAAGTAATGTGAGTGTACAAAGTCATGTAATCACAAAAGTCATGAAATAAGACATTTAAACTCAAATATGAAATTCCTTACCAAAACATAAAAATCATCAAAAAAAATCTACTTCAAGGTATATGTATGTTTAGTCAAAACTAAAGGTATACATATATATCCAAACACAAATGAGTCCACAAAAGTATATGCATGAAGGCAAGTGGCTCAATGATGTATATATATAACTATTAGTTTTGACAAAATAGACAATATATGAAGCTAATCACAAACATGAAAACATACACAAAAATAGAGAATACAAGTCAAAATGTATGAATCATCAAAACTAGGCTATACTATATAATTAATGGGTACAAATGAGCAATCACGCACAAACTATATAATCCATTTGTGGCTCACTAGTTGTACAAGTATATACACAAGTTTTAATGAAAAACTACATCTAAACATGTAATCAAAACATATATCAATATGATCATTATGTAAATACACATGTATTAGACTATGATATACAACATAGCAAAACTAAAGTGAGAACACAATAATATAAATCCATATAGAACATGGGTATATCTCAAATATTATGCATGTAAGTCATAGGTCTAAATATCATGACATTTACATACTAATCATGAAACATCAACATGTTAAATCAATAATAAAAGCATGTAAACATAAATGAGAGTTAGAGATCGTTACCAAAACCATGAGGGTTACTATCTCTATGTCTCCAAACCAAGTGGTCCTCTCACCAAACTTTTCTTGAAAGTGATGCATCCATAATAGTCACCATTAAGCTCGAACGCATCCACCTCAAGGCACAACACATCTCGTCATGGGAAAGCCCACGCCTACATCAAAATTAGGAGTGACTTTTGGTACCCATACTTTATTGGGTCCATCGGGGTTAGCACCTTCCTAACCAAACAAATTTATTTGCAAAATTAGAATTATTAATTCTATTAAAGCAAAATTTTGCAAGGCGGCCCTTACGTCCACAATGTGTACAAGTGTACACATAGCATACAATGTGTTATGTGTATGAAAGTGAGGATCATGTGTATGCCGTGGTTTGTGTGCATGTTGTATGCGCCGGAAAAAAAAGGTTCGCTGTAAAATTTTCTTGAATCAAATTGAAAGATTACAACAAAACAACACTGTTTTTCCTGTTACAAGGGAGGAAGGATATTGAGTCTTGAATCCCCCTTTGTTTAAGGCTGGTTCTTCAGGTGGCGGTGGAGAGTGAATCTTATTCTCCGTTGACCGGATGACCGTCACGACCTTCGGGGGTCTTCTCTTTGGCTGGTAGAAGGAGTAGCATAGCTCTGTCTACCAAAACTCTCAAAGAGAAGGTAGGCAAGAGCAACTTGAAGCAGCAAACTTGCTTGAAGAGTTGAGCTCTCTTCTTTCCTTTGTCCGCCTGTAGTCTCTTCTTCCTGTTTCTCTTGTTTCGTCTAGCTGGTGTTGTTTTGCTGGGCTCTGATTTTTTCTGTCTGCTGCCGTTTGCAGCGACGGGGCTATTTATAGAGGTCCTAGGGGTGAACGTGCCCCCTAAAAGCGCTCTACAATGAGGGCGATCTTCTCCGCTATATGGCGGCGACTGACCCCACGATCAGGGCGGTTATAACCGAGGCGCGGGTTTGGACCCTCACGCCTTGAGGTTGAGACGCGGGTTTTGAGCTCTCGCGCCTTGATGTTGAGACGCGGTGTCGAGCCCTCGCTCGCCTTGATGCTGAGACGCGGGTGTCGAGCCCTCGCGCCTTGATGCTGAGACGCGGGTGTCGAGCCCTCGCGCCTTGATGCTGAGACGCGGGTGTCGAGCCCTCGCGCCTTGATGCTGAGACGCGGGTGTCGAGCCCTCGCGCCTTGATGCTGAGACGCGGGTGTCGAGCCCTCGCGCCTTGATGTTGAGACGTGGGTGGCCATAATTAGCCCTGCGTCTAGATGTTGAGACGCGGGTGGCCATAATTAGCCCTGCGTCTAGAACCTGAAACTCTGCTTTAATGGCTTGTCTTTTAATATTTTTTAGACAGCCTACAGAACCCCCTCCAAAGTTTTCGATATTTCGCGGTTAAGTGGGACGGATTTCGAAATACTTTGGACTCTAGCTGAGCGCACCCTTATGACTGGACTGTTAATGCTCCGGGTTTGATTTTATCTGAAGTATGGTCTCTTCGTGAGTGTACTGTGGACTCTTTAAGCCGTCAGAGTTGATCATGTTGAGTGTCTAGATACACAGTCTAGACCTCCCCATTGCTTTTAAGTCTGTCGTGGGTACACTTTAAGCCAGGAGTGGACGTCGTCTGCTTGTGCCAGTGTACTGTTGAACTGATTTGCAGAAGCGAGGACTGAACGCCTGTTCTTTTTTTTTTAAGAGCAGAGATGGTACTGCTTTAAAGACGCGACTGATATATTCATCGGGCAGACGCGATGCTAGCTAGCTTGGAAGAACGCGAACTTTGGAGAGACGCGCCTCTTTGGAATAAAGACGCGACTTTCTGGACGCATTTATGGCGGTGCTGACGGGGCACGTCCATCGAAGAGGCGCGGCTGTTGGTGCGAATCCGTGCCATGTCATGAGTGCACTGCCAGTTGGCCTGGGGAGCCGACGGACACACACCTTTTGGCGCGCGGACTTCCCGGTACATTAAATGATTGTTCCACGCGTCAGGCGATGACTCGCTGCAGAGCCATGGCGCGCGATCTTCCGGTTCATTAAAATGATCCGTTCCACGCGTCAAGCGATGACTCGCTGCAGAGCTAATCGAGCCACGCGCTGCGTATCTTCCGCGAATCTTTGTCCCTATAAATGGCAACAGTCAGAGAGACATCCTCTTCTTCTCCGAGCGCATTCATTTAGGGTTTTTAGAAAAAGAAAAGATCTTTCTCTGTTCATCGCTTCTCATTTCTCCTTCCATCATCGATTTTCGATAACGATGGCACCCAAGGCTAAGCACAACCGCATCATCTTCAAGAACGGCCGTCGCGAGGCCCAGAGGGGCGGTTCCTCCGCGCAGAAGTCCTTCTCTCTCCCAGGTAGAATGCCGTTTAGGCTTAAATTAATGGAAGTTCATGGAGCCCCCTAAAAAAGATCCATCTTTGAAGGAGAACTGTTACACAGATCATGAACCCGGTTTGATTCTCAGACGCGGTCTCAAACGCGGTCTTTGAGTTGATAACCAAGGCGCGGGTTTTGATGCCCGGCGCCGGTGAGCCCTGCATTTTGGATTCTTCACTTAGAATATTTCTAATTGTGAAGGGTTCGGACGCGGACTTGATCCTTGCGTTTGTGTGACATCAGGTGCTGGTTTTTATGAAACCTCGCACCTGATCCCAAGTACTTAGAAATTTTTCATAAGTCTTGCTTTCAAAACGCGGGGTTTCTTGCTGGGCTTTACAGTCCTGCTCTGGACGCTGGATTTTCAGGTCTGGACGCGGATTTTGACAATTTTTGCGTCCAATATCTCTTCTGCGTCTGGACGCGGATTTTCAATCTGGACGCGGATTTTGACAATTTCTGCATCCAGTATCTCTTCTCGTCTGGACGCGGATTTTCAAGTCTGGAACGCGGTTGACAATTTCTGCGTCCAGTATCTTTTCTGCGTTTGGACTATAGACACTTAGCATTTTTTTCTTGTTTCTAATCGGATGTCTGATTAAGTGTCCTTTTTTCTGTTCTCCAGTGCAACACACCTTTCGCCCCACTGTGCTAAGGCGCGACTTTGGGCACGTAGGTGGTGCTGACCGGGATTTGGCCTTTGTGCGCAAAGGTCTGACCTGTGACTGCTGACAGGTCGCAGGATCGCAGAGAGGCTCTCAAATGTTGACATGATAACCTTTCGGGAGCTGATGACTGACGCAGCATTCACAACGGATGCTCGCGTCCCGCTGGAGAAGCCTGCCTTCTTCTTTGGAGACCGTGTCGGCGATGGCGGCTATTCCATGTATGACGGAGATTACAAATGGCTCCGCCAGATAGGGGATAGGAGATTCTTTCTTCCAGACATGGGAGAATTACCCGCTGTCTTATCTCCAGCACATGTCCGTCCCTCGGAAGATGAAATGGGACCTTTCCCGATATGTGCCTGAGATTACTCTCGGTAGCTTAGGCTCTAAGACGGTATACCGTTATGATAGTCATGATAGGGCAGCTCTCGGCCTGTTCCCCGGGCTGCTCAGGACTGAGCTCCCAATTGGAGAGATACCAAAACTTGGCACCACACTTTCCTCAACTTATTCATGAAAGTGGAGGGTGATTTTCCGTCGAGTTCCGTTCGCCCGGGTGGGTTCATTCTAACCGAGAGGTATTGGTGGGGCAGGGATGGTGAGCTTCGTCCTTGCCGACCTTGGGGTTTGTTGAAGCAGGCGGGGACTGTACCGGGCAGTCAGGGCCGTGCAGTGGGGTATCGAGCCGAGTTCTCAAAACTTCTTCGGGATCCTGGAGCGCTACAATCCTCTGACGGGAACATTCTTCACCCCGTCCGGAGAGATGGCCTTGCCCCTGCATGAGTTTTTCGAGGTCTCGGGGCTGGCAATGGGGGATTCTCCCTATGAAGAATACGTCCCCAACCACTGAGGAGCTTCGCCTTATAGAGAAAAGGTCTCCTCAAGTGTATGAGACTTATTGGGAGGTGTATGCCACTTCCATATCTGCGGCCAGATAACCTCTTGGAGGACGGGAGGAGTCAAGCAGCTGTCTTAGGCCACCTACTTGTTTAACGCGTCAACCATAAAGACCGTCCGGTAACCCGACTGGCTCCCAGCTCTGACGAGGAGATTGCCAACAGGATCCAGGCTTCCGTAGGCTCCTACACCACGATTCGAATGAGGATATTTTCGAACCTGACACGGTTTTCGAAAGCTTTCATCATCCAGCCCGGACCCCTATCTCTGATCGAGCCACTGTTGGCGGGCTTCTTGATGCTGTGGCTGAAGCGCTGCGTGGTGCCCACGTTGCCACATGAAGTCATCGTTGCTGACGTAGTGTACCGGCGGTGGTCCTGGCCTATGGCGGTCCCATAGCCCTTCTCCCGGCCATGGCGGCTAGTATCCAGAGTGGGCTGCGGACGTTGACCCAGAATTTTTGCGAGGCGGGGAAGACTGTCGACTCCCATGGCAAGCCAATTGTTGACTCAGAGGGGAAGCCGACGGTGAAGCGCCCCAACCCCGGGTCGAGCTACCCTACACGTACCTAATGGCTTGGTACGTGATGCACTGCCCTCTCTGATGACGCCGGTGCCTTGGAGTGAGGGTCTATCCCTTTTGTACAGCGGTTGGAGGGTTCAGACTGGCGTAATACTTACATGTATTACGTTAGAAAGTGCCTTATGTCAACTGCGAACTACCAGCTTAACCGCTGCTTTCCCGATATTCCTGGTGCATCTTTCGGGGAACAATTCACTGACTCCGCCGGCCCAGATGACTACACGAGGCTGTCAACGGGAGTCTTCTGGTGGTTGGTCAACATTCGGCCTGGGTACACGCTCTTCCGACAAGGGACTTCATGTACAATCGAGCCGTATATGCCGAATCGCTTCGCTCGACAGTTCGGCTACGACCAACTCTATGTCGGCAACCCCAATGCTCGACTCGCCACGAGTGGGAACTTGTTCGAAGGTGCTCGGGCTTGGTACTATAGCGTGGCCGGAGGGACGGAAACAACTTTTCGTCTGCCTGTCAAGGGGCCAAAGGGCTGCACAAGCTTCAGCTTCTGTACCTGGTACTTCCAGGTCAACCAGACACCATACTTTGTTCCGGAGTATTCATGCATTGAGAGTATCAATGCGGCTTATGAAGCAAAGTCGAGGTCCGGTAAACGCTCGCGAGGCGTCGAGCAGTATCTGCAGGCTCTGAGGGAGGTCGGGAGAGGGTCGAGAGAGGAGCCGCGAGCAGCAAAGACTCGACAGGCGGTGCGAAAGCTCCTCAGGGCTCTACTTCCACTGCTGGGCCTGTCCCAAAGAAAGTCCGGAGAGACTTGACGGCTGCAGTTTCTCTATCAGCGGACATCCCTTCTGGTGTTGAAGAACGAGGGAGGAAGAGGTGGATAAGGATGATGCTCCCTTAGTCCATGCTCGCTGGTTGCACCGCAGGGGCCTCAGGACTACTGAGGAAGGGGAACCTGCTGACCAGCCCACCGCTGCTGACGAGCCGAGCAGCTTGAAGTCGATATAGTGAGCGGGGGTACTATTGAGATTCCAGGGGTCTCAGCTCAGCCCGAGGCTTCCCAGCTCACAAAAGGAGAGATGAGACACAACAGCCGGAAATCGACATAATGGGTGATGTTGAGATCTCAGGAGTCTCAACTCAACCCGGGTCTCCCTCGGCTCACGAGAAGAGAGATGAGGCGCAGCAGCCTGGGTCCCCGAGCGTATTCATCTCTAGTCCTCGGGCAGTCGACCCCAGCCCTACCACTGGGGTGTTTAGAGGCAAGGCTCCGGTTATCGAGGTCTCTCATGTCGAATCGTCGTCTTCCTCATCTGAGACGGAAAGCGATTTTGAGGATGAGGTCGACTATGGCGACGAACCCGCTCCTCCTGATCCGAGCAAATTCTCACACATCTCGGAGGAGGAAATACATGGGCGTGAGCCGGCGACGACGTCACCACCAGCGGCAGTTGTTCCGGCTGAAACTGCTGAAGGTACTTTTTCACCCTCTGACCTGATTTCCTTTTTCATTTTGAAGAGGAGGCTTTAACATTCTCCTTTTATGCTGCAGGGTTGGCCGAGGATATCGGTGCTGCAACCTCCTCGCATATCGAGGAGATGGTGCAGGAATTGATCCAGCCGGAGGGAGTTGAGACTCCAGTTGCCGAGATGCCTCAAGAGAAGGCAACTACTGAAGTCGGTGAGGCTTCCACTCTGCAGGAAGAGGAGGTAAACCTGAAGTCAGGGAGGCTTCCACTCTGCAGGAAGAGGAGGCAACCACTGAAGTCAGGGAGGCTGCGACTCTGCAGGAATCGCCCAAGAATTCATCATCTCTGGACCTCCCTGGTAAGGCCGTATTGATGTCTCGAATATTCCTCTTTCCACCATTGTGGCTAATGTTGAGGTAATTTGCAGAGAGAACTGAGGGAGCTCAGGTGGAGAGTCTGACGGTCAGTGCCCTTCCGGAAGGCCACACAGCCCAAGCCTCGGTCGAGGGTTCTGAGGAGGTCGAGCTCGCTACCCTGTCATCGGCTGTGGAGGCTCCTGCAGAGGTAGCACCCCCAGAAGCACCAGTGGCTCTCTTGCTCCTGCCGTACCCGTGGTCAGCCTAACTCTTGTATCAGAAGAGCCGACCTACGTCCCTCGCCCCGTGATAGAAAGGGGATCGGGGAGCACCTCGGGTGACGATACCATGGGGTTCCTGACACGCCAGGCAGTGCAGCAGTTCTTTACCTCGATGCGATCATGCATCGATTTCGTCCTGACTGGGGGTAGCTCCTTGAATTCACCCGGACGTATCTCGAAAACCTGGTCGAGAATATCAAGTTGGCCGGAGGCCCTTCGGTAGCCCAGTCGTGTCAGCTGTTGGTGGAGCAGCTGGGACAAATCTGAGAGAGCTTCGGTCCCTGGAGGATGCCAGCTCATTCCACGAAGCCCAGGAAATTTTGAATAGGCTCCTTGCTGCTCAAGAGCAGGAGCAAAGAGAGGTGGAGGAGCAGATCACCGATAACACCCGTCTCTTCGAAGGTTTCCAGGCTGATCGTCAAAAGCTAGCGATCGAGTCCAAGGAATCCGAGATGATTATACAGGCGGCAAAAACATGCTATCCTTGATTCTCGGGCTGCCATAGCCAGGGCTGAGGCCGTGATCGCTACTAACGAACAGAAGCTTGCTACCTCTGAAAAGAGGCTAGCGGAGTTAGAGGCTGCCAAGGCGCAAGTTGAGGCCAACCTCTCTGTTCGTTCATCCAAGCTGGAATCCCTCCGAGTACGAGCGCAGGAATTTTTATCTGAGGCAGATCTGCGGGCTCAAGCTCTCATGGAGGCTGAGAAGGTGCGTCAACACGAGATGCATCGCCTTAGGGAGCAAATCCGTTCCTTGCAAATCAGGACTTGTAGCCTTCTCTTTTTTTTGTAAAGAAAGGACACTCTATTTATTAAGAGTGTTTGTATTAACTTTTATCATTTTTGATATAATAAAAGTCTTTGAAGTTTTTGCTCCACCTTCATTGCCTTGCTGTAGATGAATTCAACTTCTTAATCACAGTCTTTGATTGATTGACTATGAATACTGAACTTAGTCTGAAACCAAGTTCTTTAAATGAAACGCGGCGTTTGACTCATAGGAATTTAGGCAGAACTAAGTCCTTTGATGAGACGCGGCATCAATTCGCAGAGAGAAACGCGGCTCTGAGTAACGCGGTTCAAGTGGACGTGAAGGACGCAGTTTGAGTGTAACTCACTGGTCGCAGTCCTTAAGGATGCAGCGCTGGTCTTTCGACTTGGTGCAAAACCCATCACTACTCATGCAGACGCAGCTCCTCTGATGAAGACGCAGTTAGAGCGGACGCAGCCACTAATCTCACAATGGACTAAGTACTTTCCTTAGAAAAGGGCCCCGTTTGATGAAGGGATGCAACTTTGAGTCATGCGGACATTCTTCTGGAACGCAGGTGGACATCATTCATTCTGAAAAGAGACGCGGGTCTCTGGACGCGGCTTTCCCATCTGCGTATCGATGTAACTTCCAGGCGTTACATGCGGCCTGACAAAAAGATTTTATGAGATCTTTGAACGTCAAGTCTTCACTGACGATTGGGAAACCGGGTCATCCGTTGTTTCCCGAAGCAGTTGTCCACGCGTCGGTTCTTCATTGGACTTAGGCGTTAATGCCCTTTAATGCAAAACCGGCGCTGGCGGTTGGAGACTAGCGTCTTCAACGTTTCCCGAAGTGACTCTCCACGCGTCAGTCTTCCATTGGACTTTAACAGTCGTGCGGTCATTAAGGCCGACGGTTCTGATTAATGATCCATAAATGACAGTTATCACGGGCTGCCTATAAATAGGGCTCACCCCCTCCCCTTTGACAATCCAAACTTAGACTGTCTTATCTTAAGAGCGATTGTTCAGAGATCCTCCGCCTTCTTCAGAGTTCTAATAGTGGTCTGCCTCCATGGATGAGGATGATTCCGTGGATGAGGATGACCCAGAGCTTTCATGCTTCTGTTTGGTCTCTTCAGGAGAAAGCGTCTCTTTGATCATCTTTCATGTCCACGTTCTGATGCAGAGAGTTCAACTCTTGATAGAGGCCTCTGCGGTATGCCGTCCCGACTTGCCATGATATTTTTAGTCCACCCAGGCTTGCACTTTGGCGTCTCCTAAAAAGATATCACCATCTAGATGAAGTCTTAGTTGGTGCATTCCTTTTCTGGAATTTGCGTCATCGACTTGAACTTCTCTGGACGCGAGTATAGAAGTCTTTGGCACTTGGCGCTGGCTTTGCTCGTGAAGCTCGCGTTTTAAGGCCACTGACTTGGATGAATTCCAACTCGGGCTGAAGGTTTCAGACCCGAATCTTGCAACGCCTGTTCGTTCAACAGGGAGATGGCGACTTTCAGCGTCTGAGCCTTTTCGCGTCTTGCAGCTGCAAAATTTTAGACTGCGTTTGAATCCTGTGTGTATCACAGTTTTAAAATCGCGTCTGTTTCTGTCGTCGCAGGAATTTGGCTCACTGCGCGGGTCATTCCCGCGTCTGCAGTCTTTGACAATAACCGCGTCTGTCACTTAGTTTTCTCTGTTGAAGTGTACTAAGTTGCAGATTTTTAATTCCTCTGTTTATTCCTTGCAGGTAGGCTTGATCGTTTCTTTTTCAGGTTCGCTGGGCCCCTGGAAGAATATTTTGGGCCGCGGACTTGTTCAATGTTCGTCTACAAGGGAATAAATTATGGTCCTCGTCGTCCACAAGGGAATAAATTATGCCCCTGACGAGGACGTAACCCTCGCCAAGGTCTCTTCAGATTCACTGCACCAACCATGCTTGATGGCATGGCATGGTCAGAGCGAGTAATGGCGGCGGGGTTACGGTGGATATAGTGTTGGTGGCACCCCAAGCTTCGTCTCTCACCCCAGAAGTGACATCAAGGACACTCCAGGTGTGTTGGATGGCCTTCTGGCGGAAGAGATGCTCATGAACGAAGGGTTGCATGGCTTTCTGCTGCCCTGGACCTCAAGAACACCATTGCTCTCGTAACCAGCATTCGATCGTCGTTGCCGTGCTCATCTATCTTGGCGCCCTTCCAAGCATCCTGTACTCGGAATTATACGCGGCTTTGAGGAGTGAGTGCAACTCTGAAAGAGAGAGGGACTTCTTTGTACTCCTTAACTGTAACACTCAATCTTGTGTATAAGAGAGCGTTTTGTATCACTTTCATATGCCTGGATATAAATAAAAGTGACACTTTTCTTTTGCCTCTTTCATTGTCTTGAACTTTTTGTCTTCAGTTAGACGCATAGAAGCAAAGACTCTTTGACTTTGTCAAAATTATGATGATAATCTTAATAAGTCAAATTTTGTGTAGGAAAGATCCTATTTCGGGAACTTTCACAACACTGTCAGAGGTGTAATATTAACTTGACAGAGATGGCATAATTTTTGTGGACCTGCCACTTTATAAGAGAAAGTGACAAGTAGAATTGGTACCCCCAGGGAGGGTGAACTTTTATCAAGGGTTTAGGATTAACTTGATTAGTTCAGCTAGGGGATTGATGGAAACACTGTTGATGGTTAGTATTACCTAACAATATTTTTAGGTAGACTTGTTATTCTGTTGAAGAGAATAGCAAGTGAGACAGACTCGTGGGAATCTAGGAAAGTTTGTTACCGTTAGAGGTGTGATATTAACTTAACGGGTTGAAAGTGGTCTTGTCAGAAGTGTAATGTTAACTTGACAAGGATGTGAGTCAGAGGTGTGATATTAACTTAACTCAGAAGTATTTCAGTTTTATTTGGAAAACTGAAAATGTCACTGTCATAAGTGTAATGTTTAACTTGACAATGAGGGTAATGCTAGAGGTGTAATGTTGAACTTGGCATTAGTCGTCTCGGCTTGGATAAGGAAGTCGAGGGAAGGTCATGGCCATAGGTGTATTGTTGAACTTAGCAATGACTTAGATGCTAGAGGTGTAATGTTAACTTAGCATCATCCATTTCAGCTTCGATATGGAAGTCTGAAGAAAGGTGACTGTCAGAGGTGTGATATTAAACTGACAGAAACTTGATTACTGTTTAGAAGTGTGGTGTTAAACTTTAACAGTATTTGTCAGAGGTGTAGTATTAACTTGACAAAGATTGGCTTGCGATAAGAGCAATTTGAGGACCTGTCATTCTTTTGGTGAGAATTGACAGGTGGAAATTTGAAGTGCCAGAGGTGTAGTATTAACTTGGCAAATTTGAAAGTTTGCTACTCCGTGTAGAGTTGACAAGTAAAATTTGTACTCGACAAGGAATATTGAAAAGTTTCCATTACCAGAGGTATTGTTAACATAGTAATGATTGTATTTTGTAGACCTACCATTATGTGGATGAGAATTGGTAAGGGATTTTGGAGGAAAGAGTGAACCAAGTCCACTTAGGATTTTTAGCAAACCCTCACTATCAACGGATTTGAGGTGCCTTTACCACTACCGTTTGAGTTGGGCTAGCCATGCTATTCCCCTCAGCATGATGAGTTTATCGAGGACTTATGTTGGGCTTAAAAGCCAACATTTTCTCTATCCTTAGCCGTCGGGGGCGTCGGATGTTTTAATGAAGAATCCTTCTTATGTTGATCAGAGGTGTATTTTTAACTTGATCAGCGAAGAATACCATCTAAGGATAGTATTTCTTCAGGAATCTACCATTGATCGGCATCATAAGCGTATTGCCATTTGAAGTTATGAGGCGATATGACCCGTTTGAGTAGACTGAGTCTACTACAAACGGCCCTCCCCATTTGGGCTGGAATTTCCTTTGTCTTGTGCGTCATTACCATGGGTTTTCTGACGGCTAAGACAAGATCGCCTTTCTTGAAAGTTCGCATTTTAACTTTCTTGTTGAAGGCTCTGGTGATTCGAGCTTGGTAAAGCTCGATTTGTTGTTGGGCCTGCAAACGCTTATCGTCTAAGGCCTCCAGTTCCTGGAGTCGCTGTCGATGCTTCTCCTCTGTTGTCATCTCTGCTGTCAAGGCGACGCGTAGAGATGGAATCTGGATTTCCAGTGGAAGCACGGCTTCACACCCGTATACCAAAGAAAAGGGCGTGGCTTTAGTCGGGGTTCGCACAGTTGTGCGATAGGCCCATAAGCATTCACCCAGCTTGTCGTCCAAGTCCCGTTGACTTTTCGAGACGAATTTCTTGAGAAGCTTGCCAATGATCTTGTTTGAAAGCTTCTGCGAGACCGTTAGCGGCAGGGTAGTATGCCGTCGAGGACACACTCTGGATTCTGAACTTAGCGCAGAATCTCTGAAAAGCCTGGCTGATGAACTGGGGTCCATTGTCATGGACAATTCGCCGAGGTACACCAAAGCGTAAATAACGTGATGTTTTACAAACTTGATCACGTTAGACGATTTTACCTCTTTCAAAGGTATGGCCTCTGCCCATTTAGAGAAGTAATCGGTTATTGCCAAAATGAACCGATGTCCCTTTGATGATGGTGGGCTGATAGGACCAACCACATCCATCCCCCACATTCAATGGCTAGGTAGAGGTCGTAGAGTGGAGGTACCCTGGTGCTTGATGGATGAAATCCCCATGCACTTGCAAGCGTGGCATCTTTTAGCATAGGTGACGGCGTCGGCAACCATCTTGGGCCAATAGTAACCCAGCCTTTGAAGTCGATGTGCCAGTTTTTGGCCAGGTTGATGGGCTCCACACATACCGTCGTGGGCTTCTTTCAATACCTCTTGGGCCTCTTTCGGTGAGAGGCACCGGAGCAAGATCCCGTCATGCGATCGACGATATAATGTTCGTGTAATGCATTATAGTAGAATTTGGGGCTTTCCTTCGAATAGCAGCCGCCTCTTTGGCGTCCTCAGGCAGGATGCCGTACAAGACATAGTCGATATAGGGAAATCGCCAGTCTTTAAGCTCTGGACCAGTTGACAATTCCAGCGCTTCTTTGACTTGACGATCTCTCTTTGACTCTTGATAGTCCTCGAGAGCAGTTCTCGGGCAATACAAGTCATGGCTGTAGACGAATATTTTCTCCATTGCTCCAGCTGGAAGAGCTAAGGAGGCCGCGAGGGATGCGAGTGCGTCTGCATGCGCGTTTTACCTGCGCGGTACATGGTCGATGTAGAAGTTTTGTGAACCCCTCGGCCATGCGGATAGTTACGTTGTAGTAGGGTACTAGGTCTTCATGTCTGACTTCGTACTCCCCGCGAACTGGCTGACGATGAGTTTTAGAATCACCGTATGCCTCGAGATTTTTAACGCCAATCTCATCGGCGAACTGCATCCCAATCAAAAGAGCGTTGTACTCTGCCACATTGTTGGAACAAGGCTCAGTTAGTGAGACAGCTCGGGGAATCACATATTCTGTGGGGAACGAGTACTACTCCCCCCCCGCTACTACGTGTCCCTTTGGGCTTGTTCTCGATGCACCGTCGAAGAAAAGTTGCCATACTTTGACTTTCGGACGATGTCTGAGTCAGGCAGACTTCAGCAACTTCATCTGGGAGATCTTCATAGACTTTGGCTGCCCCGGATCTGGGTGCTCAGCTAGGAAGTCCGCCACCGCTTGTCCCTTAATGGCCTTTTGCGGTAAAAAGTGCATCTCATATTGAGATAGCAACATGGTCCATTTTGCCAGCCGGCCATTTAATGATGAAGGCTTAGTCATAAGTAACCTCAGGGGTTGACTTTTGATATGATGTTTATAGTTTGGCCTACCAGATAGTGTCACATTTTCTGAATGGTGAACACTAATGCCAAACATTCCTTCTCGATCGGTTGTACCGATGTTCGGCTCCGATCATTGTTCTACTCAGATAGTAGATTGCTTGCTCACGTCCTTGATCATTATTCTGAGCTAGTAGAGCTCCCAAAGAATGATCCATTGCCCGGACATACACCAGAAAAGGCTTTCGGATACCGGAGCTGCAAGGACTGGTGGTTGGGTGAGGTATTGCTTGATTTCCTCAAACGCTTGTTGGCAAGCGTCGTCCCAAATGAACGAGACACCCTTCTTCATTAACTTAGCGAAGGGCTGGCATCTTCCGGAGAGGTTTGAGATGAACCTGCGGATGTATGCCAATCGTCCTTGCAATCCCTGAGTTCCTTGAGATTTCTTGGGGGTTGCATCTCCTGGATAGCGCGAACCTTTTCCGGGTCCAAATGAATTCCCGTGGAGGTCACAACAAAATCCTAGGAATTTGCCACTGGCCACCCCCAGGAAGGACTTGGTGGGGTTCATCTTCAATTGATGAGCCCGCATGATGTCGAAGACCACCTTCAGATCAGCTATGTTCACCTTTAGTGTGACTTTTCACCGCAATGTCATCGACATAACATTCCACCGTTTTGCCCATTTGCTGGTGGAAAATGGCGTTCATGGCCCTTTGATACGTTGCCCCTGCCATTTTTTCAGTCCGAAGGGCATGACGGTGTAGCAGTAAACCCCCAATGGTGTCCTGAAGGAGGTGTGCTTTTCGTCATCAAGATACATTTTGATTTGATTGTATCCTGAGAACCCGTCCATGAAGGACATTCGTTCGAATCCACAAGTATTGTCAATCATGACATCGTGATTGGCAGTGGGAATTCATCCTTGGGGCAGGCCTCGTTTAGATCACGGAAGTCGATACAGATCCGGATCTTCCCGTTTTTCTTAGCAACGGGGACGATGTTGGCTACCCAGTCGGGATGTTGTTCTTCTCGGATGAAGCCAGAATCTATGAGCTTTCTGACTTCTGATTGGATCGCCTCCATTATCTCTGGACGGAATCGTCGCTGTTGTAGTTTGACAGGCTTTACGTCCGGATTGATGTTGAGGCGGTGCATAGCCACTTGAGGATCAAGTCCAGGCATGTCTTCGTAATTCCAGGCGAAGACGTCTTTGTACTCTTGAACAAGAGATATGAGATCCTTTTCTCCGACAGTGACAGGCCGTCGCTTATGAAGATGGGCTTAGGGTTAGCCTCATCTCCTAGGTTAATCTGAACAACCTTGTCTTCTGTGGGTGGCTCACTCTATTCGAAGCAAGTGTCCCAAAGAGCATTTAAATGCTTGATCCAAGGATCTGTATCTGTGAGGATCATTTCTTCATCTTCGTCTTCCAGGTGGCTTGTTGAAGCCATATTCACTGAAAGTTCCTTGAAGATGTTGCCGACACTGTCATCTGACTCCCAAGATGACGTGCCTGCAGAGTGATCGTTGCTTGACGATTCTCGAGAATCAGAGGCTGATGGGACCGGAGTTGATACATAGGCTAACCCCTTGCGCGTCCGATGATAATAATCGGGGGCTTTTCCTTTCGGCACAAAGGATCGAAGTAGGGTTCTCCTTCCTTTGCCGAAGTTCAACCCGGGTCTGTTTGTTAGGTCCTACCCCATGCGTTTCATCATTTTGAGCGCTTTTGGCTCATAATGATCAAGCTGAGGGGATTCCTCCTCGCCTTCCGATTCCTCGTGGGGCGTTGGTTCAGACGAGATTCGCCCAAAAGAATTGGCTTTTGCCTTTCCGCCTTGCTGGACCATGAATATAGATTCTTGCGCATTACCATTGTCTTGGTATGTTTCGAAGGACGACTCCACTGGTACATGCAACGATGTCAAAGCATCTATTGCCGACCAGGGGTCATCGTCTACTTCGGTGCTAGTGTCTGATGGTACTGAATCAGAAGCAAACACAGAAAAATACGCTAAATCTAATTCTTCATTAATATACCAACCGCCTACATCATCGGTGGTGTTATCGAGCTTATTAGTGCTCTTTACAAGTGGTTCTAACTCCCACAGGCACTCTTCTTTTTCTGGCTCGGTGTCAGCTTCGTTACCAGAGTCTGGCTCCTCTGGTTGCGGGACTTCATCCGTCTCCACGGGATCTTGATACAGCAAAGAGTCGGTGAAATAATTCTCGACCCCCTTGAACGGATGCCTTTCGGCGATCAGCGTCTGCACCTTTCCACTCCCG